>JANHGB010044858.1:0-19476 GCA_026283785.1 Coracopsis vasa
GGGATTAAATGAACATCTTTTACAGGTCAAGCTTTTACTTTAAGCTTTTCTGTCTCTCTGCATTTGATTTTTCATGTTCTTTGATTGCTGAATTGCAAGAAACTATTTGCTATAAAACCATTTAAAACCTCATGGTGAAGAGCTAGACACTGGTGCTTAGTGCTGAAAGGGTTAGTCTGAGAGAGAAACAAGGCTGAATAAAGTATAAGTCTCATGATGCTCATCCGCATGATGCTTAATTAGTCCTCATTTGGGGGAACTAAGAAGCTGCAAACCAGAATAATCAGTGCTTTTATGAATGGTAATGTCAAATGAACATTTGGAAGATGACAAAAAATATTTGGTTTGTTTTGGTTTTTTTTATTCTAACTTGCAGCCATCCTTAGATTGCAGGATACTGTAAAGGGAAGGTCAGGAAATAGATTTACATGATTTCTTCAGCTCTCTGCATATCTGCGTGGGCTATTCACAGAAGACAGGATCTAGAGCTTTTTGGCCTACTGTGAACCGAAAAATAATCAGGGCCAACAAGCTACTAGAACAGGCTAGCATAATATTCTGCCTCACCTTCACCCACAGCCACAGATACTTACAGGTTGCAAGAACCCCTCAGTAAATGCTAAATCATATAAATTTAGCTCCATTTTTTTCAGGAAGGAACTGGGTATTTATGCAGCTATTTATGCAGCTGCAGCTGTTATCATGCACATTTGTTTGGTTTTTACACACATACCATTATGGAAGAAAAAGTCTTACTATAGAATTGGTAAGTCCGTTTCAGCTCCCACTTTGGTAATTAGCATTTGATGAGGCTACTTGTTCTTGCATGTAACACTTTTCATCAATACTTGGTGGCACTACCACGCATTAAGTGCTAATACATTATTTCTAGGAACATTAAGGCTTGGAGTGATTGCCACAGTCATTGTTTTATGGAGTCAGCAGATTAGGAAAACAAGTCACAGGAATCTTAAAGACCCTTAGCCTATTTTTTTGTGATATCTCCAGAGGATGGCATGTCAACCTATGTGAGTTGAATGTTTGAGCGTTTTTCTCTTATTTTAAAGTAATATTAAAGAGAAATTTAAAGTAAGCTGTAAATATGCATCCAAGACATTAAAAGAAATTTTCCTGTGAATTAATGAATGTGATAAGTGCCCTGTGGTGAGACAGTGCTGGATTTGCTTTGAAGTCAAAACAGAGATTTCTGGTTGGTGATTTTCTAGATGATAAGAACATTTGTCTGATAGCAGCAGCAATTATTTTTCTGTGAAGGCAGCTGCAACCTGCAATGTCATTGTACTCTGTCCCTAGCTTTATCACTGTCTTCATGACTACTATTCCCTTCCAAGACTGAGTCCAGTGCTTTTGCAAGGCATTTCACTAATCCTTACAGGCATCGCGTCTTTTCGAATTAAACCACAAATGTGGCCTTAAAGTACTGGTGAAAATCTAAAGTAAATCTACAGGAGAGATTAAAAGATAGTTTATGCCCAAAGTCCAGACTACTAATTTTTATGCTTTCATAGAGGTGTGGATGGGAAGAGAGAAAGGGAATGAATCTGAGATGAAGTTTCAACCCAGATGAGTGGTTATTATCTTTAATTTCCTAGTCTCTGTGGGCTTGTCAGTAATGTTTTGAAAGGTTGGTTGCTTTTAAATATATGTCAGAGCTGACACAAGAGGCAGCAACATCTCAGCAGAGTATTATTTACCCAGGAGTATATGCTATAAACTGTAATATAAATATATCATTACAGATACATTAAAGTGCAATTTGTTTTGATGTTCCTGTAGTTCTCTTGCAAATGATACTTATCAGTTGGAGGAGGAATGAAATCTGTATTAGACACCTTGTGGTGACCTCTGAAGAAGTTGGACTGTTTGTTCTTTGTTCTGAGAGTCAGAATTTCTTAGGAAATTCTGGCTCTCAGGCTGGACAGTTATCTGCAAAGTTCATTTTTGTCAGCTAGCTTTGGCTGTCCTGAGTGGTGCTTGGGGCTGTGACTTCCTTAAGCATCTAGAAATGGAGCTGGAAATGCTGCATGGGGACCAAGAGCAGAGACCCTTTGCTCTGCTGCTAACTTGCTCCAAAGGACCATGCTGCTTGGCTAGTTTAGCCAAGCCTCAAGATGCCTTTATGCAGGGCCTTTCTTCATTCTTGGCTCTCACATGAAGTCTTCTTATAACAGCCAACATGGAGAGAGGAAGGAAGAAACAGGCAATTTTTAGGGAGGCCTCAAGGTATGAGTTATGAGTTTCTATGAGACGTTAGCATAAGTGTTAGGGAACAGGGGGAAGTTGTGTTTCAGTGGTCATAAGGAGGCTGTTTTCTTTACATACAAAAGGCAAAAAGTCCTTGTCTATTACTAGGCAGCCCATGGGCACATAATCACCTACTACACCAGAGTAGCTGGTGATAAAAAAAGATGGCACAGCAGGAGCTGGGTGTGAGATATCTATCATGCAGAATCATTGTGTCCATGTATATAGTCCACAAGTTTTACTCAAGATTTAGCCTTTTGCAGTACAAGTGAGATTGCTGTGCTATTAATGGGCACAAAGAAGCAGGAATTAGTGCAGAAGTATCCAGAAGTGGTCTTCAGCACGCCTTCATGCAGCTGCTTTTCCCTGCTGGCTGGCAGCTAGGGTTGTATTGTCCCTTGGAAGAGAAGAATTGTTGCTGTTGAGCTGAAAACATTAGCAGTGGTAAGTGGTACTCAGAGAATGCCATATTGGAGTGCGAGCATGAATCAGTCGGATTTGGCTGTTTAGTGGCCTAAGTAAATGGGATAAGAGTTGGCAGTGTCTAATTCAGAAAACTGCAGCCACCATTAGAGTAAACAGCTTCCTAATCAGGAGATATACTACAGTGTGATTACCCAGCAGGTCATGTCTGGAAACTCAATGGCCAAATGTTTAAAGGCATTAGGGGCTCATAAAGATAGAGCAGGTCACCAAATGGCATTTTCAGAAGTGACTCTTATTACTTAGATTGCAATAAAATCCATGGGAATCAGACAGTGAAGTACTTCTTAATGGCTCCCTGAGAAAACTTTGTAAGATACCTGTTTTTATCAATAGATGCCCATGTGCTTCTTAAAAAGCTGGCTGCCAGAGACATCCACTCCCAGATAAGTCTTAGCAATGGTGAATAGCAGAGGTGGAAGAAGGATTAAAACACAAATGCTGCAGTGTTTGAGCCCTCCCTGTGTAATGCCTGAACATGGCTGTATTCACATGCCTGGTGCCACAGGAAGGTGGATAACACAGGGACGTGCCATCAGAAAGTTCTGTGGCACACAGACCTCCCAAAGGTATCAAAGCAGAGAACAAAAAATCTGAGCATCCTCTCGAATTCCCATTCCCCTTAGCAGATGAAGAGGAGAGGGGGACATGTTTAGTGCCTTGTTACTTAGATCACAACAGCAAATGTAAAACTTGGCTCCAAGGCTAAATAAAGAAAAACAAACTAAGCCCTGCTACCAGCTGTGATGGAAGAAGGCCTGCTGTGTTGTCCAGGAGAATTATTAGTGTTACTGGGGAAACCCATATGAAATTGTGGGAATGGAAAGTGGAAAGATAAACTTCCAACAAAGGTAACAAAAAATGTGAAGAAATAGGAGATTATTATTTAAGAAAAATAAAAATTAAAAAAAAATCAGTCTTTTCAAAATCTTGTTTCAAATATTATCTTGCAAAATCAGTATTGTATCTTATAGTATGAGCCAATCATTGATACATAAGAGAGAGAAGAGAACAGGACCATAAAAGGAAAGGCTTAGGAGGCCTTCACCATGTCAGAGTCTGTAGTTTAAATGCAAAGCTGGTGAACATTCAGATGCATAGTAGCAATCAGGCAGCCACCAAGAGAATTCATCAAGGAGCACAGAGGCGGGTGACACTGAAGAGCAGAACACTTGTGTGAACGCCACAATGTGAACAGAGGAGCTGAATTCAATGCAGAGGAAGGCCAGCAGGTCCTGTGGAGTAAAACCTGATGATGAAAAGAGGGGTCACAGGCAGACTGGCAAGTACACCATCCTGTCAAAGCCTGCAGGGGAGAACAGCTAAAGAAATACTGGTGCACAATCAGGAAGCAGGCACTGATTTAGAGTTTGGATGCATGTGATGTACAAAGTGGCAAAAATGAATGGTTTGTAGGGTCCAGGCTGGCAGCAGATGCAGCAGTATTACAGTAAAAGGCCACAGGCAAGAAACTGAATGTCAGGTGGATAGAGGACATACAGGACTATGGAGATTTCTTTGGGATTATTCAAGGAAAAAAACCCAACATTGTCATCTAGCAACACTGAATGAAAATTGCATGATTTCTTAATCCCTAGGACTCTATGTTAGTACAAATGTAATAGCACATAGAAAGTGCTTGGGCTTATGCTTCCAGTAATACAGATGACACAGAAGCCGTCACTGTCAGTGCGAACAGGCCTTTCCAGTTGCACCCTGAGGCTGTTCACTCAGCTCTGTTTATTTGTGAGGTAAAACCAAAGTGGTTTGTCCTACCAAGGAAGGGTGGGGACCGATCTGTTTTCTTGGAGGCAATTTCTCTAGCTCAGAGCAGGCATACGCTGGTGGCACAACATGAACAAGTTCGAACCAGACTTACTTCTTGGATGAGGCAGCTGCCAGATCTTTCTGCCCAGCATCTTCCACAATTCCTAACCCCATTAACGAGCTCAAAATAACAAATGAGGAATCATTCTGCAGCTATGCCTGCAGTTTTCAGTGGGTTGGGTTTTTTTCTGTAAGTTGATATTATCTCACTGATGTAACAGGCAGGATTAATAAAGCCTTAGTCACAGAACTGGAAAGAACGCTTACTTTTACGCATAGGACTAAGAGCTGCCTGGAACCTTCCTTGTTTGAGCAAGCAGCCAGAAACTAAGGGGAAATAATGAGAAAAAGGAGATGTACTTGTCACTACAACTTTGTGATTGAGCATACATGTCGGTGAGAGAGGAGACAGCTTGCTGCTTGTTGCCAAAAGCCATGGAATCACAGAGCAGTGTCTTCATATTTTGCTGCATGATTTCCTAGAGATATGGTGTTAATATACAGCAAAGCAATATAGCTTAGCAATAGACTGACAAGACACGACACTCTAATAGTTACGTGGGCTTTTTTGGAATTGGGTGACCTTGAAAACCATTAGTTAAGTAGCAATGTGTGTCTTGGGTTTTTTTCAGTGTCTTGGTTTAATTCAGTGCCATTTGTAAATGCAAAAAATGTCCCTGTGTTTCTGTTCCCAAAGTAAATCAATATTTACTGTTTGTTAGATAGCGTTTGGAAACAGAAAGCTGCACTAGAGGTCTGCAAACTGCTCAGAGTTTTTGCTGTATGTAACAGGCACTGAACCTACAGTTTGTGCATAAACTTCGGATCCTACTTTGTAGAGCCATTCTGCATATGGATGTGCTTGCAGCATTTGGTTAGACTTACTAAAAAAGCCTTTTGCTCAAGTAAACCATTACTTATCCCATCAGCCCAGTTTTGACCTGTCTTCGCAGCAAGATCTGTTGTTACAGGCCTTGACATTACTTCAGGAGAAGTTTCCAGTCAGTATTCATTTCTGACATAGATGAATGACGGCTTTGGTGAGACAACTCAAAAGAGTTTGTCCTACATACTTTCACAGAGCATTAAGCTTTGAAAAGTGAATGATTACGTTTAGAATTGCCTTTCAACGTTAATGGCTGAAAAAGGTCTGTCCAGTTCTTTATATGAGAGTAAGGATTTATTTGCTGTGGCAAAAATGGACTCCTACTTTCTCTGTCCAGAGGTATTCCTGTTTTGGCTTGTGTTGTCACTTTTTCTTAAGGTGAAGAACATTCCTGATGATAAAACCAGTATACATAAATGAGACTGCATTTTGGAAATTGATAGTATCTTCTTCTCCAGAGATCCATAATAACCAAAAGACTACAAATTTAAAAACAAGCTTTTGAGGGAAAAAGGTTACTTTTATCAAAGAAGGTACTGTTGCAGATATACACATGTTGAGCTGATATTACAAAGTAGTCAAGTAGTTTTGTGTTCTAAAACTTTTAAGATCCGTGCACAAGGTACAACTCCATTTCTCTGACAGGTAAATGAAAATGCTAATATACCTTGTGCCAGAAGCATATTTTTGGAATGTGTAAGACTAAAAAATGTCTCTTATAATGTAGTAAAAAAGTCTGGGAAATGATAAAAATATGGTGTTTTTTTTCCTCTGTGCTTTTCGTCTGTGCCTTCCCCTGATAGCGTTTTAGGAAATGATGGGCTTCATCTTAATCTTTGTATGTTCTTCTTTGTGTATTTTCAGGATTCCTCTCTGATTGGAACAGCCACAGTGGCTGCTCCCAGGACAAGTGCAATAATTGGAGATCAGGGAACATCACCGAAGGTCCAGCTCCCCCTCAATATGTAAGCAGCTCATCTCAGTCACTGCGTACCCTTTGTTTCCAGTCGTGTGCACATGTGTGCATGTGTTTGAAATCTGAAAGCCTGAATGTCAGCTCTGGAGTATTCTGAGAAGAGAGAGATCACAAGTTCATACATGACCCAGCCTCCGCTGAAATTGAAAAATAAGTAAAGAAAGGCAAAACTTTATCCTTTCTCTGTGAGCACTTTTAGACTCCTGGTATATTTATTACAGCTGTATGAATCACTGTGAAGTAAATTGAATGCCTCTCAGCTAGAAAAGATCTTCCTTCGTTTAAAGCTTTTAAAAGAGGTGTAGTCCCATGCAATCAAACACCTGATCCATTCATCATTAACCAGAAAAAAATGACCCAACTTCTTTTTTTTTCAGTGCCATAAACAAAGGCAATGAACGAACTTCATGTCGTGGGCATATAGGCTTATTGAATAGTGTGTGCAATAACAGAAGATTGACTAGGTACAGAACAAAAAGAGCAGACTTCATTATAATAAATCTCTTCTAGCCTGGTTGGTTTATCTGGTACCTGTCTAGTTAAACTACTGAACCCTTTCTTCTCATCACATATACCTTGTGAAAGCAGTAGAACTACATAGACACACACATGCACACCAGTATTTTAGGGATTTACGATATGACTAAAACAAGATCTGAATTCACAAAATCCTAAAATAACATAGCAAATCTGCTTTAAGGAGGATAGAGGAGTTGGAACAGAACCAAACCAAATTTGTTCTTGGCTACTAAGGTGAGATCTTCATACCTGAAGGGTACCGCACGTCACTGACTGCCCTTCAGAGGGGTCTATCATCATCTTGTGGTCACTTTGTGCAGCCTGTGTGGCACATAGTGGGATACAAATTTATTTCAAGTCTTGCTCAGGCTAGGAACAAGTAACTGGCAGTATTTCCACTATTTAGTTGCTGAATCAGAACATTTTCCAGCTCTTTGGCTATGCCCATGCCTCTGTGCCTCAGCAAGCCTCCCATTCTCCCTCCATGCTTCTCCCTTGTGAAGCAGCCTTGTAATCCGGTCTGTCATTTTGCATTTGCAAGCCAAGTTCCCGTCAAAGAGGAAGCGTTATCTGAAAGCTGTAGCAGAACTGGAGAGGTACACCCCTAGACAGAGCCTAGGGGTTTCTGCATTATAAGTAGAGTCACATGCAGCTCTGTGAGGCCAAGAACATGAACCGTCTTCTCGCTTTGGCCTTTACTTAGGGAGCTTTTAATAAACATTTTGGCTTCTTCTAGGTCCTGCTCCCTAACCCTTAGCCTCACTGTTTCATGTAGCCCAGAATAGCTTGCTATTACATTTTGCAAGATTTCGGATTGTTTTAACACTTTCTTCTTGGTTGTAGAGAGTTTGCTGGTGAAGTTTCACACCTAAAATCTAGAGAACGGTGAAACATGTCCAAGTCCAAAGGCTTTGGTTTAAGGCAAAATTAGTCTCAGCAAATGGGACCACTAGACCAAAACCACTTTCTGGGTAGGGAAGCTGCCTGCACTCAAATTTTCAACCATGTATGAGAGCAGGTGCCCCACCAACTCTCCCACAGCCCCCTCTCTGTCTGCACATGGGACATATGCTTGTCACCACGGGGTGGGCATGCTAGCCATGGCAAGGCAGTAGACCCAGGCTGGGCCTGTCACAGGGTTTGGAGAAGCCCCTACTTGTTGCAGACTAATAGAGGAAACCCCAGGGACGGGCATCTTCCCAATGATCACCTCAGTTATCCCAGGGTCATGCTATGTCATCATCACATACTAGTTTTCAGCAGTTTAGCGATACAGAGTTTGATGAGGTTTGGCATGGGCTGTTGTACACCACCTTTAAGTCCTTGCAAGGATTTTGGTACTCTCTCTGGAAGATGTTTAGATTCATTGTGATATTGGATATTCAGGTTTAATTCAGAAGGATGAGTTGGGGGAATTTGCAGGGAAGAGCAAAAAGAAACTAGTAGGAAACCTGGAGATAGCTGCAAGCCTATGATAGCCTATGATCCACTTAAGGTAATTTTCCTTGCACCTTCTTCCAGCATCTCAACCTGTAAATTACAGTATTACATGTAGCACCTTGGGAAAAGGGCTAAGTGAGTCTATCTATCTAAAATGCTCTGTCCTTGACCCACTACTTTACCAATAGCCTTGTGTAAGCACCAACTTAAAAAGGGGTAGTCAAAGCCACACTTTCTGCTCTCTCGAGTAAGTGCAGTCTGGCACTTTCCATTATGTCCTAGCAGAGCACAGTGCTGAAGGATTAGCACTGAAGCATGCAACCTTATTTCACATCAGGGTGATGCACTTTAATATTCTTCAGTTCATATGTAGCCTCATGATTTTCATCAGGTGAACAGCTACAGACCTGCTCAGGACCACCTGATTGTATAGGCTGAACGAAGGACGTGCAGGACGGTTTCTCCCATCTGTTGACTAATGAAATACAGTTTCTGATTAGGTCTTTGTACCCAATGCATGTGGTAAACAGAGCCTAAGCATGCCCCAAGGAGCTGTTACCAAATATTTCATATTCTGCTCATTACTGCTGTTTATTTACTACTTTCCAAATAAAAATAAGGAAATCTACCAGTACCATAAGGGAGCAGAATCAGAAAAACTAACAGGATTTATTTCCTCAATTATATTTCCTGGAGAGTAAAAGTAAAAAAACATGTATAATTTTTATTGGCTGCAAGTCTACAATCACAATGGCTATAGTTTTCATTATTTCTCTGGTTTGCTGCTATAAGGTGGGCAGCAAGCCTCTTCTCACCCACACCCCAAGCCTAAGAGCATTCTGCCACACTTTGTAGTGTAAATGCACTTTCTGTAGGTGTTTCCCCATTGTCCTAATCTCTCTACACTGCCTGTAAAGCACAAATAAAATAAAAAAATCAAGAAGGCACAATCTTGATCAAGAATTACCAGAAATCCCTTTTTACATTTGTAGAAAGGTGACAGCACACACACACACACAAAAAGATATTTGCAAAGAAAGTGTGGTTCTATGTGTGCGTTCTTGTTATCCTATCCTGACTTTTCATTATTCCCCACAGTACAAGCAATCATTCTTAATTTTCAACAAGGATCTCTCTAAACAAAGAGAATATCTTTAGGGACTTTAAGTTGTAGTGGTTTCACAACATTAGACACATCCCTGAAGTAGTAACGGAAGAACAAAAGAGAGATAAAAAGAAAGATTCTAAACAAAGGGAATAAATAAAACCTGTAATTAAATAAATAAAAACTTCCACATATTGGGTCCTCTGTTAAAGATTTATCAGAATACTTCCATGCAATGCATCCAAAACCAGATTCTACCATAAGAATCCCTTTGCAGGATTTGGCCTCTGTCAATTTTTGGCTTACCTACATAATACAGAAATTATCACACTATATCAGAACAGGTTGGTGTGTTGTTTCTAAAACTGGCCAGCATTAATAGCATCAAGAAAGCTGCAAGAAATGCTGCCTTAAATGTTTTTGAAGTAGCTTATTCATAAGAAAAGTTTCTTCTGGAAATCCACAGTAGAAGTGGCTCCCACCCTGAAGCATACGAATATATACTTCACCCAGATGTTAGGCTCTGCAAAGCCTTCCTATTCAAGTGCTGGTTAACCTAACTGTCTCCGTAACTGCCTTATCCTTCAGAAATCCCTGCTAAGTCCTTCAGTGCTGCTTTGTGGCAGTGTTCTGCTTTGGTTGTGCCCTGAGTGAGATGTCCTATGAATTTTTAAATTACTTCCTTCCTTTAGTCTGATTAGTTATTCCCTTATTGTCTTAGCATCCAGTTGATCCTGTCTCTGCTGTTACTTGTTTGGTATGCTGTAATGATGTTTCTTTTTAACCACCATTTTTGAGCAGTGTC
The DNA here is from genome assembly GCA_026283785.1 of Coracopsis vasa. Lineage (NCBI taxonomy): Eukaryota > Metazoa > Chordata > Aves > Psittaciformes > Psittacidae > Coracopsis > Coracopsis vasa. The sequence goes on from JANHGB010044858.1 coordinate 10,307, forward strand.
TCTACTGACTTTCTGCTCTGTGGGGCTGGAGTCGAACTGAGACAGGCAGCGTCATCAACTGTGTGCTTTCTTCTTGTGTGACCTCCCCCCACAGCTACCTAGCCCTGTACGCCTACAAGCCTCAGAAGAACGACGAGCTGGAGCTCCGCAAAGGTGAGATGTACCGGGTCATTGAGAAGTGCCAGGACGGCTGGTTCAAGGGGACGTCTCTGAGGAGCGGAATGTCCGGTGTCTTCCCAGGCAACTATGTGACACCTGTGTCAAGGTGAGGACCACTGGCCAAGGTGGATATGCCTGATCTGAGCTGAGAGGGATTCTGCATCCGGAGGTTGCTGAAAACAATGTAGCTCTGCTTTTAAATTGCATTCCCCTTCCAGAAATTTTCTGCTGGCATTGCAGCCTTGGGTAATGAAACTTACTTCTTCTAGCATTGGGATTATCCATGTTCTCAGAAGACTTCACCAGTTGTGTTGGATAATGGCATTTACAACCTCTGACTTTACGAAGTCTGATGAGCATAGGTTTTGCTATTGTAGAGAATCTTTTGGGTAATGATTTTTTTATTGTTATAAAACTCTTGGGCGTGTAACAGGGATAAGCAAAATAAGAAATGCTTGTGTCTTGCTTTTCAGTAGCTCCTCATGTAGGTTTTGTTTTTCTCAAATCAAAGATCTTGAATTGTTTAGATCTGGACTAATGTTTGAGCTGTTAAAATTCAGAAGTGGTAGGAGAGTTCAGTAACTTGTCTGATTTTAGCTACCCCTGTCTCAGTTGCAGAAGATGAGAAAAGGAGAGAATAGCAGGTTTGCGGAGGAATGCCATTTGTCAGAGTTGGGTATTGGACAACACCAAATCAAAGGTTATTTCTGATATAGAGCCCACTCCGAAATAGTCTGCAAGCTGAGGATAAAGTTCATCAGTATGCCACAGACTGTTTTGCCCTACATGCTCCTTGCAGCTGAATATTGCCGTGTGTATACCCATATTTGTCTTAGAGCAACCGTGGGTTTGCAAACCGAACTCACTCCGCATATGCTCTCAGTCTCTCCTCCCACATGCACACAGTCTCCACCATCTTTTCCAGGGAAAGGTGCCTCACAACTCTGACAGTGTTGATCTTGAAAAATTGATCCAGCTTTGTTCCATTTTCAGTTTATGTCAAGTTTGTAATGTGTGGAATGAGCAAGACCAAAAGTTAAGAGCAGGTTAGAAGACGATAACTAAGCCTGCTGACACTCTTAATATTGCCTCTCATTTAAAAGAAAAAAAAGCCAACACATTAATTCATGGGTTCTTCACTGTTCATCACTTAAATGTATTTACCTGACTTTATAGAGCCCCTTGGCTGCCTTTACTCCTTGCCTCTTCAGCCCTTAATTAGTAAAGAAGTTTGTGCTGAAGGGTTGGTGATCTGAATCAGCAAGAGTTTATTAGATGCAGCATGTCACAGCTAGAAGAAGACAGAGAAGTGCTAAAGGGCAAAAGTGCTTTCTGCAACACCAGAAAGCAGCTTTATGGTTATATTCATGATCCTGTGAGCTAATTAAGCTCCTGTGTAAATCACCCTCAGTGAGAACAGCAAGGAAAATCTGATAGCAACAAAATCTCCTATTTGCTGCATTTTCAAATTACTTTGTTTCCCTTTGACAACAAAGCAGAGGATTAGATTCATACCTGGTTTTCTGCCACTCCCCACAAAACCCAAGTAGAAGAAGTTGCCTATGAATCTAATAACACAGAACTAGATTTTTAAGCTGCCAAAACACATGTGTGAGCAGAGCGTGGTGAAAAAAGGACAAAATCCTTTAGATGGACAGACATGCACAGGGCAGCAGAGAAAAATTGCCACATCCAACATCTGTCCAGCTCCGTGGAAGCCACAGATTGTTTCTGTACCTGTCGGCGTGCATGTTTGCCAGAGCACAACTCTCAGTGGACTATTAGGTGTGCTTTTCTGGCAAACTCAACCTAGTGCAGATGGCCAAGTCAGCTCCAGCTGAACCTTGCTGCTACCCTGCCAGCTCTTTACAGCAGATGACTGACAGTCAAGATTTCCATCTGGTGGGATTCCCAGCTTTTTCCTACCTGGAGGCTGATCAAAAAAAATTTGTAGGGGAAAAAAAAAAGAAAAACCAAACAGATTCATTTAGCAAAATGTAATCCAGGTGAACGTTGTGCCATGAGATTGTCAAATCAATGGCACCACAGTGTTGGTGTTCCTTCTGTGATTTTGAGGGGAGAAGGGATTGGGCAGAAGGGATGGTTATCTTTTTCTCTTTTGGACCATACCTTTGTTTTGGTCTCTTTCCATCAGAATTTCAGTCTTTTGGCTCTTCCCCTTCTTCTCTTTTCTTAGGGTTACTTCTTCTGTGTTTCATGTCCTCCAAATAGGACCAGATGATTGTTCAGCATATTCCTTCTTTCTGCCCTTCTCCTCTTTGTATTTCCACACAACAATTTTGGGGGCATGGAAATTCACACAATCCCACCTCCCATAAGTTGGTCTTCTACCCTTTCTGTTATCCTCTCCTCTCTTGCTAATACTGCCTCATTTCCATTTTCTCCACCATACTTTCTTCTGTATCATATCGCCTCTGCTGTCCTTTCCTGGAGGAGGACTTTGGCACATGGAGCAGCCCAGGAGAGCAGAACAGCACAAAATGATCTCTCTGTTTCATGGCAACTACTGCTGGCGAAGGAAATTATTCAGGAACCTGAGTGAGAAACTCAAAGAAAGAGCTGCTGAGCAGCAGCTGAGTTTGCCCATTGGTATCCTTCTGTCTTCCCCAGCATCCTCCTGCCCCGGTCAGAGAGTTTCTAGCTCAGTGGTAAGAGGACCAAGACCTGCTCTAGGCTGAACTCATTGCATAGGAAGTCTCCCCAGCCACCCAGATGAAATACAAACTATGCATGCAGTTTAAGTGAGCAGTGAAAGAGGGGTTGATTATCATTTGGATTTCCTTTTCAGTAAGGTCAGCTTCATTCCCTTCCCTTTTGCATTTCCTTAGCAAATTTAAACTGATCCTGGTTGTATCAATAGGGTAAGTGTTCGGTCAAGACAAGCCCTTCCAAGTCAGCTGCTTTTCAGTCCTGTTCAACAGCCACACACAGATTTGCTGTTATCCATCTTCTTTTCTCCCTGTGGGGTTGTATGCAGGTTTGGTCCTAGAAAAGATGTCTGCATCTGTTTTAATTATCACTCCATTAGTGCCTGTAAAATAGCCTCTGGCACTTGAAATGACATTTTGGACATATCCATTTCTTCTGAATTTACATTTGTGGTTTCACTAGAAACTATGCAGACAGCAATGTAGCTTAAGAAAAAATGTGATGAGAAAAATTATCTTTTCCATTTTCACCCTGTGCATCTTCCCATAGGATAAGGGGCTGAAAATGTCTGCCAGTATGCTTACAACTGTATCCTGTAAAGATAAATATGTACCTGTATCTCAGTTTGCTTTAACACCTGAGAGGGTATCATGTTGAACCCCTACATAACTGAGGGTGCTTATCTGAGCATCTGTGTCACTGCAGCACACTTATGCTGTGCTTTGTCTCCATGCAGGGTGCCAGTGGGAGCTGGACAGCCCAGGAACAGCGGAGCTGGGGGAGCTCCGGCAACAAAAGGAGCCTCAGGAGCCATCCACCCCATTGGGACTGGTCACACCAACGCTGCCACGGCTGTCAGACCGGTTGTTCCTATCACTGCTCCTCAGACACATCCCCAGCTACAGGTGGCCTCTCCACAGCTGAATAACTGCTTGAGGTATTCAGCTCAGCAGCCAGCCAGCCAGACCCGCAATGCCATGCAGATGGGTATGTGCACAGTGCCTCTTGCTCTGTGTTGGCAGGATTGATGTCATACCCCTTGAGCGCAAGCCTTTCAAGTCTGCCTGTCCCTGAAGCTTGCTTTCTCGTTTTAGTCACAGCTCAGTCAATGAGGAATAAAGTATGTTTTATTTGCTTGTAATATTTATGGGTTTCTATCGATCTCTGGGAACCACATTGTGTTTATCAGATTGTTCTGTTGCTACAGCTGAAATAGATTATAATGTTTACAAATATTTATACAATTTATCTGAGTGGAGGCAAGCACCCTGCATACTGAGGAGATTAACAGTTCTGAGTCCAGTTGGCTTGCTGATGGAAAAATATTGCCCTTATTGCAGGGCAAGTAATTCAAGACTTAAAATGAGGAAGCATTTCACTGGGCTTCAGGGATGAAAGGTATTTATTAAGCAGAATGGGACTCAGTGTTAGCGATAAAGCAAAAGATCTGAAAAATACTTCCACCTTTTTGAAATAAGAGTTTCTCACACCAGGGGGCCTCTGTTCTTTCTAGGTTCCCTTTCTGATGTACAGCACAATTTTCTAGAGTACAATTTATTCCTTTTTCACTGACATTAAAAAGCTCTGGTTTTGAATAAAGTAAAAGTAAATCCTGCAGTGGAACTTTATAGCAAAATTTAAAACATTTTGTTTCTGATATTTTATAGGGATGTGAGCAATTGTGTTTACAAAGACAGATCAGCAAGGACTATGACTGCTGAAAACTGAGATCTTAGATTTAAAACAGAGCAGGCACAAATGAGAAATACACTGCAGTGTAGGTCATGGATTGAAAACTTTTGAAACCAGAAGGCACCATTGCAACCATCTAATCTCAGTTCCTAGGCAGTCCAGACCAAAGGCAAGGAAACATGATCAAATACATGTGAACCTGAATCTTGGATGGTGCAGACTCCTCTGCTCAACAGACACCTGAGGTGTCAACTGAAGTGACAGATCATTTCACTCTATGCACCTGCCATGCCCCACACCTTCCTTCCGCAGTGCTGCTGTGCTAAACTTCCAGCAGCTTCCATGATTTTAGATTGCTCCTCCAGGTCACTCTGACATCTTAAAGTGCCAAGGAGTTTGCAGACAGAGTGATCCAGGGACCATGGAGCTGCTCTAAAACCTCCTAAGCAGGGAGTTCTCCTGCCCTTCCAGAAGTTTTATAAGATTACTTTAATTAAATAAATTTTTGCCGGGGTAAATAAAGGAAATTTTTCATTATTATCAGTATTATTATCATCCATAATGGATGCCATCACCAGTATCCTGTGGACGAGAGCCCCTCAAAGGTCTCTTTAGCCCTGCAGGGCAGGACAATGCATGCTGACTTTTGGAAAAGCTTTCCAAGAGAGGCAAGCTGGCACAGTATTCAAATCATGGTTTTGTTGGCTTGCAATATACATGAGTAACAAATCAATTTTGCACAAGGCTACTAATATAGGAATACACCCAAAATGAAATATGAGTGGTGTAGAACAAAAATAGCCTTCAGTGAGCATTGCTAATTAATAGCACGTTTGATGCAGCACAGTCCAGAAACAGAGATCCCAGAGCAACGACATGCATTGTAGCAGTAAGCAGATGATATTACAGAGTAAAATGAGAGAGCTCTACTCAGAGTTGATTTTTCTCAAGCCATTTATTTAACTGTTTTTCATGTTTTCTGTTTCCTTTGTGTCTGGAAACACCAAGTCCTATATGTAAAAAGTCATATTATCAAATCACTCTTCTGCATCCAGGTACATGCGGTGAAATTCCATGATTGTGCTTTTCCTCTGAACTTAGACTAGCCATTGCTCCCTACAACCAGCAGTTCAAAACCTTGACCCTGCAAGCTTAGCCATCCTGGAAAATTAGACTTCTGGCAGCAGTGGTTGCTTATCACACAGGTTACAAATAGGAAAATCAGAAGAAAGGAATCTCTTCAAGATTACCAGTGGTGCCCTGTCTGGCTCTCTGGGAAGGAATTGCACTTTCCAGTATATGTTCGTGGTAAGCCAGGGAGGGAGAAATGGCAGCTAATACTAAGAATAATCTTGAAGGCATCTGTAAGAACAACTTCTAGGCTCTTCCTCGTGCTACACAGTAAAATTACATCAAATTCAAGACTGGTTAATGATAGTTTGGTTGATTTGCTATAAGGAACTTTAATAAAAAGAGATGTTATAGAGTCAAGGAGTTACTGTGAGGAAGAATCGTGTAAGCTTTTGAGGGGCTAATATGATGATCACTCGCCCATCATGTTCCATATTACTTCAGATAATGAGGCATAAGGCTGGGGGTTGAAATTCCCTCCTGGCAGGAGTGCTCAGCTGGTGTAGTGAGTATGATTAATGGCAGTCCTTATCATTTCAGTCCCTGGTAATGGGTGCTGCTGTTAACCATAGAAATGGAAAGTAGTGGTTTGAGTTGCTCTATCATTGTTTAGTTATAGGTTGAGTGTACTCCAGATTGTTCTGCGTAAAAATGCATCCTTCAGGTGAATTTGTAAGAAAACCACAGATCAGAGTGGGTCAGAAATTTTCCAGAAGAATTCTTCTTTGTCAAATAAATGATTTGTTTGACTCAAAGGTTTTTGTCAGGAATGGATGTAGTTCAGCCAGACTTCAGCCATTGATGCTGTCCTGGCTCAGGTTGCAGAGGGAATAGACAGCTGTCCAGAGCTGTTCTCTATAAAAAACAGCACAGTGAATGGATTCTATGTTTTAACATCCCAGGTGAATGCCTTGACCAGAATAGAGATTACTGTAGTGTGAGTGAGTAGGTTGTGCTCAGTAAAATGTTCCAAGGTTCAGATTTTGCACTGAGACAGAACTAAACCAGATTATAAAATCTTAAAATCATTTGTAAAATGGGCATTTTCCAGCCAGCCCTACTATTGAATCATTTAAGTGAGGGAATGTCTGAGTGTGGACTCGGCTTCTGATCTGTATTTACTTGAAGTGTGGCTGCATGTAGGTTACACCTGAGCAATCAAACAACCTGGAATTCAAAGGCTTTGTCATTGTGGAAATGGACATGAAGCTTTACCACACTTTTTGCAAGATGAGGCATACAACAAGCTCCCAAACCTCTGGAGAGCTGACCTCGGCAGTGTGTTGTGGTCACCGTTAAACAGACAAGCGCTAATTCCTCGTTCCTAGTGCTTGTAGGCAGGGTTTGCTCAGCAAGAGTAAAAGGCACTGTGTGGTCCCTTGGGGACTTGGCTGGCAGAGACAAGGCTGATCTCAGAAATCCTGCAGTGGATTTCTGCTTAATTTATCTTCTGCAGCACAGCGATGTGCTGTTGATCTTTTTGTTAGGGTTGAAACAAGAGACCTTCTTTTGCAATTGTCTGGGAAGGCTTGGATTATTAGGGCTAACGCTTTAGGTCCCATCTTGCATTGCTCCAAAACCTATCATGTTAGATGTGGGTCCTGGAGGTTCAGAAAATAGCTCAGCTGGAACAAGATAAGGTATTTTTAAAAACACAGTAGGCTTTTACTTATTGCCAGGTATGGGCAGGGATGGTGAAGACGTTACACAGTCACATCATGGAGGGCCAGTTATTTTGGTGACTGCAGACATGCTTTTCACAGCCAGAGGGGGATTTCTAGGATTTAGCTAAAAAAAATACTTAAAGAATAAGATATGCTGCATTAAGGGTAGGAGCTAAGCTCTCCATCAGGCCCAGGCACCTTGTGGCAGTGACAGCCACTGAAGGTCCAGGTCTGGCAGTGCATGGCAGTGCAAGTTGGCTGGTAGTGTTGATCTGCGGGAGGATAGAAAGGCTCTGCAGAGGGATATGTCCAGGCTGGATCGATGGGCTGTGGCCAATGGTATGAGATTCAACAAGGCAAAGTGCCAGGTCCTGCATTTGGGTCACAACAACCCCATGCAATGCTCCAGGCTTGGGGAAGAGCAGCTGGAAAGCTGCTCGGCTTGAAAGCTGCTGAGCTGAAAAGGGCCTGAGGGTGCTGATTGACAGAGCCGAACATGAGCCAGCTTGAGCTCAGGCAGCCAAGAAGGCCAACAGCATCCTGGCCTGTATCAGCAATAGTGTGGCCAGCAGGGCCAGGGCAGTGATTGAATTCTGTGTTCAGTTCTGGGCCTGTCATTACAAGAAAGACATTGAGGTGCTGGAGTGGGTCCAGAGAAGGGTAGCAAGGCTGATGAAAAGTCTGGAGCACAAGTGTAATGAGGAACAGCTGAGGCAACTGGTGATGTTGAGTTTGGAGAAGAAAAGGCTCAGGGGAGACCTTATTGCTCCCTACAACTGCCTGAAAGGAGGTTATAGTGAGGTGGGTGCTGGTCACTTCTCCCAAGTAGCAAGTCATAGGACAAAAGGTAACAGCCTCGAGCTGCTCCAAGGGAGGTTTAGATTGGATATTAGGAAAAATGTCTTTACTGAAAGGGTGATCAGGCACTGGAAATGTTCAAAAAAGCATATGGACAATGCCTTTAGTGACATGGTTTAGTGGTGGACTTGGCACTCCTGGGGTAACACAGTTGGACTTGATGATCTTAAAGGTCTTTTCAACCTAGCTGATTCTATGATTCTATGGGGGACTTAAACATGCTCTGTCCTCCCTCTGCAGCTCACCCCCCGGCGCCAGCCCCGGAGCGACCCACTGCCACAGTCTCGCCCCTGCGGACACCCAGCTCGCCCTCCCGCCTGCCAGCAGCATCCATCCGGCCGCACCCTGCCGTCTCCCCACAGCACGGCCACCATCCACCAGCCCCAGGGGCCCGGCCCCTCATCCCCCTCACCTCCGCCGCCGCCGCCATCACCCCACCCAATGTCAGCGCAGCTCACCTCAACGGTGAGGCAGGCAGCGGGCCCTTGGGTTGCCCTGGAACCCCTGGCCCCACCAGCAAGGCTGAGGAGAGGAAGAATGAGAAGGTAAGGGCCGTGCCCTGTACTTCCATCACCTTTCCCTGCCATGGGCTGTTGAGGAGGTACTCTGCAGCCATCCAAGAGGATGGAAGCTGGTTTTCATCAGCTGCCAGCTTGGGCGTCCTCATTTCGCGTTATTTTCACACTTTATCCTTTCCCACCACCATCCCCAATGCTGCTGTCACATTACCCACTCACGGGTGGGAAACAAGGTTGAGCCACTAATGGACTGAATTTGTGTGTTTCTTCCAACAACTGGCACCCAGATCTCTGCATTTACAGTGGTGCAGAAATATGTGATAGTGGGCTCTTGGTCATCAAAACTAGATGGCCAAGCCAGAAACCATCTGCCTCACCATATGAGAGAAACTGATGGGGGTATCAACCCAGGGGCAAGTGCCACAGGCAGAGTAAAACACTGAGTTGCATTCCAACGGCCTTTTAGTGGGGAAACAAA
>JANHGB010044861.1:0-11580 GCA_026283785.1 Coracopsis vasa
TTTTACAGGTTTAACGAAAAGGAAAGGGAAGAGAGGGGGGGAAAAAAAGCCCTTTGAAACAAGCTAAGGTGCAGTAATTAAAGAGGGGAAAATACATTTGGCTTCTGCTAGGTTCTGAGTTGAAATCTGGAGGAGCTGGGAAATTGAACTGCCATCCTTAAATCACCATTTTCAACCTGGGGTTTTATAGGGATCACGGTGGTGCCTGATCCCACAGTGTGAGCGTGATCCAGAGCCGGGGTAGAGATGAGGGTCCAGCCACCTCCGCTTTCATCCCTGGCAGTGATGGGTGAAGGCTTCCTTTGGCTCTGGTTTTACTCCAGTGCTGTTGCTCTGGATTCAAGCACAGCCCAGCAGAACAGACCAACCTCTGATCACTTCTAAACCGTGTTTATCTGACTGCTGATGGGTTTGAGGAGCTGTGGGGTTCTTGTTTTGCATCGGGGCTGCCCAGTCTGATGCTCACCAGTGCTGGAAGCAGTCACCAGTGAGTGGCCCTGGAGGATGAGGTGCTGAGTGGTCGTACAGACGTGCTCTGGTGCCTTCCTGGAGACCATCAGAAACTTCTGTGGCTTCATAAATCCAGCTTATCTATTGGAGATGTGGTTCCATCTCCATAGCATTCCTGTTTGTTATTCCTGTTTTTTGCTGTGTCTGTATGAAGCTGGCTTGGTTTGATTGCTGGGAGGGAGGAGGAGGATGGTTGTGCTTCATATTCTCTTTTCTCTAATGGTTTATTCTAAGGATGGGGCTAGATGTATAACAAGAGCCCTTGGAGGGTACCACCGCATTCAGGACCTACCCTGTGCCCAAGTCCCTGTGCTCCTGAGCCCCATTAGGGTCAGTTTGCTGAGTTATGGGGTTTGTTTGCCTCTTCTCAATTGCTTTAATAAATCCCCACAAAGACAAAAAGAGGCGAGGTGATGCTTTATTCTGGAATATCCATCCCAAATCCTCTTGTCTTTCCTCATACCCTCCCAAACATCAGGATGCTCAATGTGAACAGAGCTCAACCAAACCCATGGCCCCAAACAGCGTACGGAAGAGACAAAAAATGACTAACTTGAATTAATGTGGCAACGTTTACCATAATAGTGATATGGATGGTGGAAGGTGTTATTAAAGATGTCCCCCATGAGATACTTAGTGGGGGAGAGTCTAAATTAAATGTGCTGGTTTTATTACTTAATGCTCAGATAACAACTTGAAGCAAGTGCACTTAATTTTGCTTCCTCCCCCTTTATTCTCTCTGCCCTTTTCAGCACAAGGAGCAGGTATGGTCCAGCCTTGGGGGTTGAGCTCTACCATGGCAGATGTCCATTGCTGGATCATGTATTCCAGCTTTAAGGAAAGACACAAAGTGTTTGACATTTGTTTCTGTAATGAGGAGCTATATTTTGCCTCTGCTGGTGATGCTAAAGGGATGTTTCATGGTCTGCTCTCCTCTGGAAAGCAGCAGAGGAGCTTTTCAAAGGACTCCAAAAACTGGAGGGGAAAACCCAATGTTCCATAGTCTCAGGTGTTTCAGTAGCGAGCTCTAACCAGCACCCTTTTGGGGAAAGGGAGGATTGTGCCGAATTATCCGATATCTCGGATTTCAGCTATGGAAAAGAGTTGATTTTCAGAGGTATTTAATTCTTTTGCTGTTGTCTTTTTGAATCGCAGAACTAATGATTTTCATTAGTGGGGCTGTAATTTATGTGGTCCCAGTGGGCTCTCCCAAGGTTAAATAATTTAAAGGAATAAAGCCCTTATCTGATGTAATGCAGCTAATGAAGTATAGGAGATACTTTGCACCAGTGCCATGTGAAATAGATCTCGGCAGCGAAGCAGCAGCCCCGTGTGAGGACACAAATCTCACCATAAACATCCAAATGCAGCAAGATGCTGCAAATTTTTAAGGATATGCCATAAAAAGAGATGAACGCAGGGATGCAGCCCCCGTCCTCCTGCCTTACAAAGGGATATCATGGGATTGCCAGCGACATTCCCATAAATAAAAAATCAATTCTTAATGATGAGGCAGGCTTGTTTTAGCGCATTACCCAGGTTAAATGGGAGCACGCAGTAACAGCAAGCCCTATAAGACGAGTGGAATCATTGTGTATTAATATGATTTAGAGAGCTGCATACCTCAATGGAATAATTGTTATTATATCTATACAGCCAGATGGCACTTGGTGTAAACAGCCATCGAGCACCTCCGACACAAGTGCTGTCAGTGGGTCTTTCAGGTGTTCTCTCTGCATCCCCTTCACTCATCCCATCGCTGCAATCTGCCTTTCTGCCTGCACAAACTGCCCCCAGTCTGCTCCATGGACCCGTTTTTTCCCCCCTCGTCTTCAACTCAGTCCCTTTCTGTTGTTGTTGTTTTAATGGAAACCATTATTGAATTAAAGCAAATCAAATCCCTGCTAGCAGCGCTTCCCAGAGAACTTACGGAGCGTGAATTCTGCCTTTGCCGGGGAGCACAAGGAATAAAGACGGAGAATTCGCTGCTGCCTGGTTTTGTTTTACACATTTATGGTGGCAGATGTTTGAAAAGTCCTTTCAGCTGAAAAGCTTTGGACTTCTTTTTTCCCTTCTTTTTTTCCTTAACCAAAATATGAGAGATTGAACATTCCAAAACCTCGGATTAGCTTAAAAAATGGATCGCAAAGAAATCCAGATGTAAAATCAGTAAATTCAGTAGCACTAAATTGAACATATTTTAATATATTTTAATGTTGCTGTTTTGGTTTCTTTTTTCCCCTGGGCTTTTAAAACACGCAGTGCTTTAAAGGCAGGGATCGTGAAGGAGTTGTTTTATTCCTCTTTATCCTTTGCCTCTTACTCATGCTCTTTCTGGCTTGTTTTTCTGTGCCCCAACAGATTTTGTTCTGGTGTCTGAAAACACCAGCTCAAATCTGCTCTTTCCCACCTCTCGTGGCTGAAATATTGCCCATCCATTACTCTCCAAGTGTTTCATACCTTGCACATAGTCTACTACCAGCATAATTCATTTAAATTCACTTGCTGAGTTCCTGTGGTCTGTCTGAGTTGATGTGAATACGTAACTCTGCTATTCCTTGTACAGCTGAAATACTCGTATTTATTACAACTGTCTTTGGGACACCTGTGGCAGGGAATGGGGTTTCCCATGTGGAAAGGACATATGTGCTCCATACACGGAGACAGCGTGGTTTATTTTTATGGAGGGTGGATTGTAAGGAAGGAGCCACTTCCCTGAGAGTTTATCTATAGATCAATATAGGATCTCGACTGTAACGCAGGGAGCTCGCTCTGCCCAGCCCCTCTCCGGATGGAAGGATTTACATCTGGGCTCTTTGTTCGGATCCCCTTTTTGCCTGGATTTTGTAGATATTCCGTGCACCGAGGCAGGGCTCGGAGCGAGGGCTCTGTCGAGAGAATCGCAGGAAGAGCCTCGGAGATAGAGACTGATGGTTTCTGTCGATGCGGCGGCGTGGGGAAAGCGCTGACCCTGGTCAGCCACGCAGGGCTATTGTTCCAGTGATGGAAGGGACTGTCAGGAGTGAAATATGGGCAGCGTGGCTGGCTTTCCTGTTAGAGGGAAACAGGAAAAACAACAACCCGCAGCCCAGCGCTAAAGTGAAGCCCCTTTTTTAATACCATTTACATCTTTGCTTGCTTGCAGAGCGTTTTTTCCCTGCGTGTCTGAGAAGCTTTCATTGAATCCCATCCTTCAGCTGAAGGGGAGAAGAAAAATCCCTTTGCTCACGAAAGGGCCTCGTTGTTCTCTCTCCTTTCTTTAGATAAGGGAATGGTTCTTAGGGATCTCTTCAAGATGATTGTGTGTGCTCTGCAGTGAGCTCTTACTTAAAACTAATTCCTTCCCTCCTCCCTGTATTTCTCTTCATTAGACGAACAGATCCTCAGCTGTTGTAAATTGTCATAACTTCATTATGGGCTTGGGCAATTTACACCAGCTGAAAAGCTGCCTGGGAGAGTTTTGCCTGGAGGAAGAAGGCACAATTCTGTGCAGGGCACTTTGACCCTGGCATTACAAATGTCCTGGATGCCTGTGATATGTTACCCTCTTTGCCTCATATATTACTGAACTCCAGCGGGAGGACATGACGAAAGGCTTTCGGTCTTCATTTTGAATTTCCAAGTATTTCCCCTTTTGTTTCATTATCACTAGAGGACGTTTTGTCTCTTACCCTTGTGTTTAAAGAAGAGGATTTTGTAGTAAAGTGGTTTTTAGGATGATGGTTAGAGGGTTGTGATTCCCAATGCCTTGGGATGGAAGTAAACTGAGGTACGGAGCAACCAGGCCAAGGATGAGGAGACAAAGCAAACTGCTCCCTGATTTAGTTGGTCTTAAAGTTCTAGTATTTCATACTCAGTAACTTCCCCCTTCTGCAAGAGGTTGTCTGAGTTGTTTAACTGCACATTGTAAGTGTTTAATAAAGCATTGCTCCTCCAGCACAGAGCCCAGTCCACACAGCTCTTCTACGTGTGGTCCCCACTAGCACGGCCGGTCCTCCTCAGCAAAGCAACTACTAAGTTCTGTGGCCTCAATTGCAGCAAAATATTTAAGCATATGCTTAAAACAGCCTTTACTTAACAAATTAAGTCAGCGGGGCTTAACCATGTGTGTAAGTACTTTCTGAATGGGGATTGTCTGTTAAAGAGTCAGAGCCTCCATCTATTCAAGGCATGTCTGCACGCTCTCGTACTGGTTTAACGATGCACTAAGACATACGACCCGTTCACAGGGAGGCAATGGGACTGCAATAATACTTCCAAAGGAAGCAAACAAGTTGTACCAACATAAACCAGATCCGTTCTGGTCGAGCTACACTCGCTTTAGAGGTATGCGCTATTATAATTCTTGTAATCCAGTCCAGATAAATCACAGCAGGGGTTACAGCATGCAGAAATCCATTGCTGGGCCCAAGGTTTTTTCCCCGGGACGGGGCTCCCTGACAGATTAGATGCGTGTGAAATCCTGTGTCTGTTAGAAATAGTGCAAAGACACTGCTATCTCCTTACTGAAGGGAAAGCCGAGCAGCTCCATCAGCAGCAAGCAGCTCCACTGTCACATTGGGGCTCGACGGAGGAAAATGTAGTTAAAGAAAAAGGAGGGTTTCATTTTTAAAGCTTCCAAAGGCAAGATAGAGCAATGATTTAAACCTCTCTTGCTCTCTCTGTTTTGTTTTAACCCATCAGTCCCAAATCCTGAACTAGTTTTGTTTGGTTTGAAGTCTCTCCATAGCATTGGTGCCATTCAGGCGCTCCAATTACTCGACTCTTTGCCCATGCCTCCCCCTTTTCCCTCTGCTTTTACCTCTCCGTGTGCTCAAGGGGAGGAAACTCCTGTTAATTTCAATGAAATTAACTTACATTGTTGTTTTGCTGCTCAGTAATAATTTTTATGGGGTGCCCCAGGGGCGCCTCTGTTCCCTGTTATAAGATGTCACAATCTCTGGGATACACTATTGCTGTTCAGCTTGACTTCTCATTTCTGTTGCCTGGAGCTGTACTGCTCTCAGGAAACCGTCTCATATAAATCGAGGCATCTCTGGGCATTGTATACACATCTATAATTTATCTCTTTTTTGGTAAATATTTTATGGATACAGTTAAAAGCCGCGTGTTGCTATTGTGGTTTTCTCACCTCCAATTATTTTTGGAGGCGCCCGAGGGTCAAATTTAGCCTTGGCTTTCCACTGCAGCCAGCCTGAAGTGAGCAGCATCGCACCAGTACCACCGAGCGCAGAATCTGCCCCACAATAGCAGTTTAGCCACGTAGCGGCGTGGGGTATTCTCCAGAGGAACTTGGCAACGTTACACGACAGCATTGAGCAAGGCAGGAGGAGGAGGAGGATGCTTTGGTGGCTGTGGCAGTGGACAGGACCTGTAAGAGGGTCTGAGCGCAGCGTCTGGCTTAGCAATGGGATCTGTGTGTGCAAATTATCTTTATGTCTCTGTCCCCACCTGCAAAATGAGCTTCATTATCTTCTGTTTAAAATATAATCTCCTCTGAATATAGACAGCCTTTTTCAACGCGTACATAAAACACCCTGCGTGATAGGGCCCTGGTCTCTGCAGGGACCTCTACATCCACACTGGTATTATTTATCTATGGGAGTTTTTATCAGACGTTTGAAGGACTCTGGAGATGAAGCATCCTTTTGTGCGATACCCGATATTGCCTTGTCTGTCATGCAGCACGTTGACAGTCCCTTCAGTTGTCGGCAGCAAGGCAAAGCCACCAAGGTCCACTCTTTGGCTCCAAAGGAGACAGTCTCCAAGACAATATTAACCAAGAGGGTGCGAGTGCATTGCACAACTGATCCCCTGCATTAGTGCTTGCTCACTGAGCGAGCCACAGAGCTGTTTGCATCCAGTGTCTAAATGCCTTCATCTCAGTGGGTGCAGTCCCCCTTGTATGGGTGCTCTTAGATGAGTGTGAAGCACTGGCTTGTGGGGGTGCTCTGGAATGTCATATTTTTGCATGCAAAAGGTACAGGAAGGCAAAACTGGTTTTAAACCAGTTTGGTATCAGATGGCAGAGTTTCCACTCGAGGTTAACTCTCCCTCTTAACTACATCTGATCGTGTGCCTCGTGTAATGCTCACAGTTAATAATTGTATGGGGAAGCTGATGTGGTATTTGCATTGCACTTTATTGTGCCTCTCAGGGATCTTTTAGTCAGGCAAAAAGTAATGACAGCTTAGCTGAACCTTCGCTGATGGTTTTGCAAGAGCAGGCACTGCCTTGCCTTCATCGATAAAAGGAGGGGGGGCAGGACTCTGTAGGTGACTGTCTTCCATCGAGGGCTGAGGAGCTGATGCTTGTGCAGCTCGCTCTATAAAAGGTCATGCAGCTCACTCTGTATAAACAGATTGCAAATATTTAGTTAAAGTGGGAATGCTTGTAAAGAAGCAAGTGGATGTTTTTCGTTTCTCTCCTCCCGCCATGGGTGTGTGTGTATCTGGTCTCTACAGATGAGGCTGTAAAACCCTGACAGGCTTGTCTTCTTGTAGGGAGATCCTTGATGGAATGGCTAAGAGTAGGCACCTATCCCAGCCAGGCTCAGAAATGGTTAATGCAGGAGCCAGGCAGATGTGTCTGGTCCAGGGAGATGTGTTTATCAAGCATATGTTTAGCTTCACAGGCTTATTCTGCAAAGGATGCTGAAATACTCCCCCCCCATCGTCCGGTTAGAAATAAGTTTCAGAGCACGGCTTTGCATTGAAGTGTTTTGTGTTTTCCTACATTGCTGGTTCCAGAAGATAACTCGGTGCTTATCCCATCTTTGAGGATGGCTCCTATTAGGCTTGTGAGACCTAAGTTTGCAGACCCAGTTCCCAGAGCTAGTGCAATCCCAGCAGAGGAGCCACTATGGATGTCTTAAAAGCCACAGTACTGAAGCGATGACTGGAGCTTGCCTTACGTGAGCACTGGTACAGGCACCCTGCTGGGAGCAAGGGCAGCTCTTTCCTTAAACCAGGGCTCTCTCCTTTTGCCAAAGATGCTTTGTGAGGCTGATCCAGCTCTGCCCAGTGAAAGGGATTTACCTGACAAGTGATGGGAGTGAATCAGGCAGGTTTGGAGACCTCTTCCCCCCCAAACCCCTATGCAATGAATGTACTCCCAGCTCTTTTTCCCAATACCCTGTGCAGTTATAGGGACCTTCTCTTTATTTCAGCATCTTTGTTTTCATCCCAGCCATGCCCCACATGACGGTCGGGGGGCAGAGGCACATCAGAGGCTCAGTGCTGTGCCCAGGGCTGTTGGGGACGCAGTGGCAGATGTTTGAGCCCAGTCAGCCCAGTTCCAGTCTGGTGCTGGCCCCAGCAGACCGTGCTTCCGATCCATCAGGTTTGAGCTGCTCATGCGAGGCCAGGCTGAATTCCAGCTCCTGATGGATCACTTTCTTCCTCAGGAACGCACTTAGGCAGAGCACGGGTGACTGGTTCGGTGGAAACTTTGTCGAGCGGGAGTGACTCTAAAGCAAGCTGTAAATGCCCCGTGTGTAATGTTTAAAGGTGCCCGGGTGGCACTGTTAAATATTAATCCAGCTCAATGTCTTTGTTTTGGCTGTTTAGACCAACTGCAAGGGCTGCGAGGCGCAGGTGAGCACCGAGGCACTGAGCTGCGGGGACATTCCTGTCCCCATCCGGGACTGACTCCGTGACCTTGGTTTCCTTGTGCTTCTTGCCCCGCAGGTGTTTATACCTGGGGAGATCAAACCAGCAGCAACGCTCACTGCACCCTTTGCTTCCTGTTTTCTTCCCTGGGTTTATTGTCCCCCTGCCTGGACGTGACCACTTTCAGCCCTTCTTTTCTGACCTCTTGGCCAGTTTCAGCCACATTTAGCAGAGGTTGTTTGATGGGATTTAATCTCTTACAGTTTCTATGCGATGCTGGGGCTGACAGAGGGGAGACTGAGATGAGCTCTTAGGCAGAAGTGAGGGTGCTGAGGCACTGGCACAGGGTGCCCAGAGAAGCTGTGGCTGCCCCATCCCTGGCAGCATCAAGGCCAGGTTGGACACAGGGGCTTGGAGCAAGCTGATCCAGTGGAAGGGGTTGGAGCTGGATGAGCTTTAAGGTCCCTTCCAACACAAACCATTCCAGGAATCTATGATTCTATTACAGAGAACAGGGAATAAGTGCCTTGGCTTGGCACAGAGGCCATGGCCATCAGGCTTGGGTCTCACAGGACCCCAGGGTGGCCACCCTCCTTTTATGTTCAAGCACCTGAGGCTTGTGTGTTGTGCATGCACGAGCTGCTGGGAAGGTCTCTGCAGTGAGCATCTTGCCATAAAACCAGTCTCTGCAGCAAATAAAATCAGGTTTTATGAACAAGTTTTGGGAGTGGAATGGGTCCGATGGAGAGAGATGATCTCAGGTTGGAGTCTTCAACCCTTCGTGGTTGTTGTATGAGTTTTGGTGGTGTTTTCTGTTAAAACTCCTGGACTTTGCAGAGCTGAGAGGCTGCTGCATCCCTTTGCACAAAAACCCGCTCTTACTTTGCCTTTTTTTCCCCTCCTTTAAAGAAAATGGATCTTTCTGGTGAATAGTTCATAGCAGGGATTAATCTGTGTATGAAAAGCAGAAGGCATCAGCGGCCAGATGTTTCATTTCCAAACAGGTCACAGTGCATGAGCAGTAAACTTCTTCATGCGCCATGTCCTGCGGCCCCGCTGCCCGCCTGCCACGGCAGCATCGATCCAGCGCGGAGCTGGGGCTGTCTGCTGGATCAATGGCCAGCCAAGTAAGAAGTCACTTAGTGCCCGTGACACGGGCTGTGGCGTCAGGACCTCTCGTGTCAAGGAGCCTGGTTTTATTAACTCTCTAATTACCTGTTAAGCCAAATCAGCCAATTTTATTGCACATTTTCTCCTACCTGGGCTGGGACCTTTGCCTCCCTATTAGAGCCCTGGGCATCCCCTCATTTTTCTCTGCTTCCTCTGGGCTCCTCTGTGTTATTCACCATTGCTCAGGCAATGTGGTGTGTTGGGCATTTCCTGACCTCCCCAAGAGCTGGACTCCTCACTGTGCCCATCCAAGCTCCACAGCCCTTTCCGGAAGCTCCCAGTGAGCCTGGGGTGCAACCCAGCGTTGTTGGATGCCTGTTCCTTGAACCAAAGCTTGAGGATGGGGTTTGGGCAAAGTTGGGTGATGGGGGATGAGGGGCTTTTGCAGGAGGCTTCTTCTCCATGCTCTTCACCTTGAGAGCCCAGAGAATGGGATAGGAACCCCTTCCACAGAACAGTGTGGGCACATTTTGGTGTCTCCTTGGCTTCTACATCTGCTTGTAATTATTTACTTATTTAGCATGTTTCTTTCAATATCTTTTTCTTCCACCCCTGAGGAAGAGGAGGCTGGGGAGGGAGCCTGGGGGCAATGGAGTAACAGGGCCAGCAGCAGGCGGGTCTCTCCATGGGATGTTCTTTAGGGTTCTTGGGATGCAGAGCCGCAGCTCGGCTCTGGGTAGGATGGGGATAACGGCCCCTCGCGCTCTGGGGATGTTAATGACTGCAAAGTGCTCAGACGGCTCCAGCACCGCTCTGGGCAGTAATGGAGACCAGGGAAATACACAGGAGAGAGTCATGATATTGGTTACCTCACTAATCCTTGCTATTAACTGTCCCCGTGGAGCTGTACCTTGGGGTCTAGGGGGACAGATGGGGGGGTTGTCCACTGGCGTAGCCTTGGAAACCGCAGTTCTCGGGGAGGGCAGGTTGTGGAATAAAAGGGACTGTTTAAGAAATCCATCCAGGGGAATTCAGTAGCTTATTATCAAGTATAGCATCTAGAAAATCAGATATTTTTATCGCTAATCTGTGCTTTGGGCATTGGAGAGGACAGAGGAGCTGCAGGCCTGCTGTCATTTATGGATGAGCTAATTCTTGCTGTGCTGAAATTAGATGGTAAAGTAGTCCCGGCTCATACCCAGCATGCATGCAGAATTCCTGTTACCGAGCCAGCTGTGCACAGAGAAAATCTGGGAGCCCAGAATTGAATTTCTCCTTCAGACCCAAGAGATTGGAGCAGGAGCCTGGAAAGAGCCCTCTGCATGAAGGGCAGCCTTTGATCCTTCACTGCCTGCACTGGCCTGGCCAAAACCCAAGGAGACAGAGCTGGTGATGCTGGGAAAACCTTGTTAGTGAGCTGGGGGTTCAGTCCAGGAGCTTTATGGTCTGTGACTGTGCTGGTGCAAGGGGGAGGAGGATGGAGACGGGAATAAAGCTCGCCTTTTCATTTAAATGGTGTTATGAGCACGAGGCATTTTTTCTATCTAATGACTCCTAAAATGGCACACACTGATCAATGGACTAGAAAAATAAAAGGATAAATAAGATACTTGGCTATAGTCTATCTGTAGCAATAATAAACATCAGTTCTGTTTTTTGAGACCAAGCAGAGTTAATTTTTATAAACTAGATATAGGGGATTTGTTTTAATGGCTCTATATGTGTAGATGCAGATGTATACAGATGTGTATGTGACATTGTGACCAGATACTTTGACTATTTCTTTTGCTGAGGGAGTTTACAGAATCTACATTCAGAAGATTAAAAGGGACTGTTTAAAGAAATATATACAAACACTGGCAGAAACTGATATGCCACAAAGCTGTGGTGATAATGCTGTTTTAAACTGTGTACTAGTGAGCACACAGAGCTAATTTCCATAACCACTGCAGCTTCTTATGCCTCTAAGAGTAACTGTTGTAGAATACAAAGTGGAGGCTGCTTATTAAGTGTTCTGGTGACAAGCAGGCAATATTACATATAAGGTATGAAAAGTAAGCCTCTGGAAAGGTGCTTAAGGTACAGCATTTCATTCTCATTTTAGTTATTTGGATGATGAAAAAAACCAATAAGCAGCTGAAAACCCAACCTTTGGACACAAGTCCTCCCTTTGAAAATGGCATGAGAACATAGACAATCACATACATTTATACAGTTTCTCAGATCATGGTAGTTCTTTGTCATCATGCAGGGGAAATTCTTTAGAACTGTGTCGTGGTTTAAGCCCGTCCACGCAGTCACTCTCTCACTCCCCCCCACTTAGTGTGTCCCCCTCCTCCCCCCCAAGCTC
>JANHGB010044863.1:0-10941 GCA_026283785.1 Coracopsis vasa
ACTGAGCAAATCCACTGCTGAGGTTGCAGTCGGGTCTGTCTGGTGCTCCTTCCTCTGCTTCCAATCCTCCTCAGCCCAAGCAAGGCACCGGAGGATGGACAATAGGCCATTCATCATGTTGGCTGAAATACAGTTTTTCAC
The DNA here is from genome assembly GCA_026283785.1 of Coracopsis vasa. Taxonomy (NCBI): domain Eukaryota; kingdom Metazoa; phylum Chordata; class Aves; order Psittaciformes; family Psittacidae; genus Coracopsis; species Coracopsis vasa. The sequence goes on from JANHGB010044863.1 coordinate 142, forward strand.
AGGTACATTTAACCTAAATCTTCTCTTAGAAGACGGATTATCTCTTAGAAGAACTCTGTCACCACAGTCTCTTTTCAATAGCCATGTCAACCACTGCCACAAAGGCTGTACATGAAGGGATCAATGGTAGTTTTATCTCAAATTACACTCAGTGTGTGTTTCTTCCAACTGACATTCATTTAAATGCTTTCTGTAATAGAAAAAGTATTGGACATCCTAAGCATTGTTTCCTGTGGAAAAAAATATGTATATTCACTTGACTAAGCATGAAATATTTGTGCTGCATGTGTTTAATCAGCAGTGAAAGCAAGTGTAGCTGTGCTTGTTTTTCATAAATTAAAATGCTAAAATTATCAGATAAGAAACATACCTTATTTAATTGCAGCAGTTCTAATAAAGCCATTTGAGAGGAGTAGAAGTTACTTTATAATTATGATTACTTTGCTCCAAAGAAACGTTGGAGCTCTAATCTGCAGCCACATAGTTGTGCTGGCTCCCGTGAGCTGCGTCCCTTGGGAAGATAACCACTACCATTGCACGCACAACCTGCCATATGCACTGCATTTGTAGTCTATTCATATCCCACATGCTTCCATCTGCTGAACAGAAAAATAGAGGGCAGGCTGTGTAGAAGATATTGAGGGATACCTGCAGTATCATCTGTCTGGTGCAGATCTTCTGTTGGTGATATGTGTGCTTTGTGAGTTAGAAAATAATTCACAAAGAAAAGGTTAGCACATGGACCTGCTGCTCACCTCTGCAAAGGTTTTCACCAGGCAACTGCAAGGTGCAGGTGAGGTTGAACAACCCTTGGCTCTGCGGTGCTGAGATGTTTGGCTCCTGGACCTGCATAGATTTTCTTACAATGAAACAACAGTGCCAGATGTTACAGTAGGTACCGTAAGTCGGGGATTTTTAGGCAAACATTCTTTCAAAGCTTGAGGTCAAACCTGAGCAGCAGGTCTTAGGCATGCTTCTAGATACAGTCAGGCACCCGCAGGTCAGATTTCCTTGGAGGTGGGCTGGAGGTGATTACCGATACACTGTTTTATGATGTGCTCTGGGAGTTTGGCAGTTTTCAGTCATTGTTTATATTCCAAATAAGGGCTTGATCTTGTTTTCACAAAGTCAGTGATAAAACTCTAACTGTTCTCATCACGACAAGTTCTATCTCTAAATGCATATGTTACTGACTGAGAAATATTTATCTGTTCCTGGGAATCCTGCCCAGCAGTGCAGAATGCTGTGGTGAGCTGCATGAATCAGATGTTGTGCTTAATTTGGGGTTGCAGGTAACACAACCTCCTGATGGGAGACTTAACAGATACAGCAGATGTATCATGAGCCAAAAAATAAGTGCTAATAGATCAGACCAAAATGATTATGTGCTGCTGGTTTTCCTCATACTGCTCCAGGTCTGCCTGACCTTTTCCATCCATCTCCAGTTGCCGCTGGAGACACTGGGCAAGTTAGTGTTGCTGTATTGATCTCAGTAGACGACTGTGCTGATGTGGCCATGATGCTAAAGTGTGGGTCCTTTCTAGGTAGCTTGGGTATCTTTTCGTTGCAGAGCTCTGTGCAACTGCAGCATACACTTAGATATATAGGTCATCCGTAATGACTTATCTTTCTTTCATGTACTTCTCAAGGATGTTGCCAACTAAATAGACAAGTGTCTTAAGATGCTTTCACACCTGCAGAGCTGGGAAAGGGCACATGCAGGCATTGGGAATATGGCATCAACAAGAAACTGCTATGGAATCTCTGTGCCTCTCAGTTAGGAACAGGTTTCTTTAGGGTAATGCAAAGTGTTCAGTTTGCAGCTTTTTACATTTGCTGCTGCAGTGGCAAAAAAGAAAAAAAAATAGGCAAAGAATGCTAGGGAGGAATGTTTTCAGCATTTTTAAAGGTCCTTTGTCCCCAGAAGAGTTTTGATCAAAATACTGACAAGGTCAGCTCTTCCTGGGGTAGAACACAAAGCTTCAGTTTAGGAAACAAACAGTCCTTTTATCTCCTAATTTCAAATGTGTCTCTGCTCTCCATGGGTCTGAAATCTCCAGTTGACACACAGACCAACTTAAAATTGCTATGTTTAAAATAGATGACCTTTCTTTACATAAAGATGCTAAACTATCTTGTATCATCTTTTTCTTTTTCAAATTGGTATTTTTATCTTCTTTGATTTTTCTCTGCTATTTGCGGGGACTGTGAGCCAGGTTAGCACTAGAGCAGTTGCATTAACCTATGCAAGAGGAATTTTAGAGTTTTGTTACCACTGTTGTTGTTAGTGGTGTCAGGCAACCCAGAACATTCGATAGCAGGTCAGTAGCTCATTTTTTGAGTTTATATTGGTTTAGAGAGGTGCATCCTCACTCAGCGACCAACATTATGGTCTGAATACATGTGTTTATCAGAGATGTGATTTGTTTTTGCATCTTCCTAGGCCTCTTATTAGAAAACATTTGGGGGTGGAGAGGTATGTCAGAAGAGGAAGAAAGTGTACCGAGCAGTGCATCATTTAATTTGAACTCTCTGTCTTGAAAGAACTTTTCCAACCAAACTACTAGAAGTGGTTGATGAGGTGGTTGATGTTTGCTTTCAAGCCAAGTAGCAGTTTGAGAACCCTCGGTGGCCTGAAATGAGCCTCTCCTCTCGCTTAATGCAGATCTGTATGCAAAGAACATTTGTGAATTAGCAAAACAGTGAAAGTTCTTCCTGCTTTCTGAACTAACTGTGACAAAATTCAAAGTGTTAAATTAATTACTTGTGAATTTCTAACACATTGGATTCAAATTAGAGGACAAAACATTCAGTGTAGAAAAGCACCTTCAGCAAAAAGAGCCACATAACTGTAAGGCCTCCTAATCAATGAGTCACAGTAAGGTTTTAATGGTCTGATTTATTTAAAAACAAATTAACTTGCATGATTGCTTTAATGCTGGTGGTTTACAGGAGTGTGCAGGGAATTACTTTGTTACCATATGGGAATTAAACATGCATGGAGACTCTCTGGGAAGGGGTTTGGAGGACTTGGTGCAAGTCTCACCTGAACCCTTTGCAGGATGTTACCAGGATTAAAGCGTGTCTGTGTGCTCAAATTGTAAACCCAGACAGCCATGTCTTTCTGCTTAGAAAGGGAAGGAAATAAAGACAGCATTAGCTCCCTGAGATGTGCCAAGGCTGATGGTGGACTAATTGTCCTCATCCAAAGGACGTCTCTAGAGTCATCCAGTTCAGATTAACTACAAGCTAATTTTACACTGGGAATAAAGATGACTTAGAAGGAAACCAATAACATGAGAAAGAGATAGAAAAGGTATTATAATTTGAAATTAAAGCTGGCCGTATTAACAGATAAAGTTAAAATGATCTATGGAAGAGATTATGCAGTAAATAAGTTCCAACCATATGGCTAAAAATAAAACATAAACAAAAATAAAATCTCAAATGTACAGAAATAGTCTAAACCATTACTTTTATCTGAATTTCTTGGGATGGCACAACTGTGCATGGAGAGAATGCAGAGCCTGGCAGGGGCAGCGCAGGAGCCAGGTGGTCATTCTTGAGCTGGAGCATATTGCTGAGCTTGTTTTGTCGTTTATATTGATTTGAATTTTAATGCATGCCAAGGACACCTTCAGCTTTCAGAAAGGCACTGTTGTTTCCCAGGACTTGAAATTGATAACAGCAGTAAATAATTCCTTGGGAGCTCCTGGTGCTGCAGCTGCCCAGGCTCCTACACCGGAGGCCAGTGTGGCAAGTCCTGTGCTCCATTGCACATTTAATGTAATATGTGCATTGATTTGTGCCAACATAGTAGTGAAGATAAGAGACAAGTAGCTATATACTACTCTCTTCCAATTACTGAGTTGGAGCAACTGCTGCAGAAGCAAATATATGGCACTGGACTCCTGCAAAAATAAATTACAGTAGTGAATGTTACTGACTGCAACAATTTGGAGACCTATAAGCCAGTTGAGAAACTTCTATTAATATCACTGCTACTGATGTGTGAAATATAACCTCTGTCCCTGGTCTTGGGCAGCTGCCCTGCATGTTGTTGTGGTGCTGCAGGAGCAGGTCAGAGAGAGGCTAGCCAGGATGGAGATTTATTGGCTGCTGTTGCAACATCTTGCACTGTCTTTCTCCTCCTCGCTTAGTACTGTTGTTGTAAAGGCACTCAGACTGTCCCATTTTTCTAAGCAGGTCTATGCATGTGGGCTGAGTAGCCCATGTGTGCTCATCAACAGAGCATGGCATAACGAAAGGCACCCGCACCAGCTCCCTTCGGTGAGATGATATCTCCTGAGTCTCACTGCAGACCATGTTGATTCAGCCCGGTGGCTGCAGCGGGCAGCTAGGGAGCCCCATGGCTGGCATGGGCTGATGTCCTTTGCGCTTGTGTTCAGGCCTTGTCTCGCCCTGTACTTTATTTAGCTGCCTCAGTACTGTCCCACGACTGCAAGAAAAGATTTGTGCTGATTCATGCAGTCTGTTTCTTAAAGCCTTCTCAGGTGGGAAGTGCCATCTGAGAACTTCTGCAGTGGTGCAAGTATTGCTTGCTAACTTTCTTTCTTCCTCATTTCTCAGTCCAGTTGCGCAGATCCTGATTGGCATTAAGGATGCAGGAAGGCTTCTTTGCTTTCTTTCAAATTAGTTAAATTGGGAAATAATTGAGCAGGAGAATGCAGGAATTAGTGCAAGGTTTTTCAATGCCGGTCTGACAGCGGCTGAAGAAGAGAAAGCAAATTGTGCTGCAAGACCTAATAGTGAGCAGAAAACCAAGTATTTTGCTGAAAGAGGTGATAATAGCCTGGAGGAAGGGTTCTTCTGGAGTGTCCTTAGATTATGCTTTCACAGGGCACAAGTAATTCATGTTTTGATGGGATTTACTGAGCAGGATCAGTTTCTCTGTCTTCATTGACTTGGAGCAGAGCAGAAAATGGCACAGGAGACAAAGCAAATTGTGAGCACAAGGAAAACCTGAAACACAGCCCTTGTGCAAGAGAAAGGGCCGGGGATTAAAGTGCCATCCTTGCCTGCCTCGCACTCTCTGAGACATATGTACCGCTGAAGATAACAGCGCTGTTTTGACTGGGAATACATATGCAAGGACAGAATGGGAATGAAATAGGGTAATTTTGTTTTAACCTGCAAGTGCAACTGCAGATAAGCCCCACGAGCTGTTACACTGCAGGCAGAGAGCTGGGGAGCACGGAAGGGAAGCTTGGCAGCATGGTACCCTTGCTGAAAAGCCAAAGCAGCAATGAAACACCTGCTTCATTGCATCTGCTCTGCAGAAGCTTTTACATTGTTAAGCAGCGAGCATGGAGAATTTGAGATGTAGCCTGTGTACCACATGTTGCGAGGGTTGTCATGGTGAGTGCTGAATATCAAAGTACAGACACATGTAAAACCTACGCAAGCTGCTGGTGTGTGAATTAAAGTTGCCCTTAAGTAAAGATGCAGAAAACTCATGTAAATGATGCGTTCAGTATTTATGAATGACGTCCTGAGAGATTTCTGCCAGCTAAACTCCCTCTGTAATAATGGGCAACGGACTGTCTGTTGTTCAAACCATCAATTATTAATGAAGACTCAAAATAGTTTTGTGTTGATTTAAAAACATTAAACTTTTGTGTCTGCTGTCTTTCCAGAATCACTGTTTTGGATGATGGGAGCCTCCGAATTGTCAACGTTACCAAATCCGATGCAGGTAGTTACACCTGTGTGGCAACAAACCACTTTGGGACAGCAAGCAGCACGGGCAGCTTGGTCGTGAAAGGTAACTTGCAGGTTTTGTTGTGTATGACTGATACTTCATCTTAGCACCTAAGAGCATTCCAAGGAGCCCTATGCATGCTGCACCTTTCCCCTTTGATGCTGATGTGAGTGAAGCCCAGGGGCATTAAAATGTCTTTTGCATCTCATAAACCTGCTGAGCTTCATGGGTTATAGACAACGTTAAGAGCAAGGAGGTGTCTGTGGCTGGACTGACTGATGGCGCTTACAGCAAGTTAATGTGTTTGCTTTCACTCGTAGTTTAAAACTATACTGCAAATGACATGGGAATTGTAATACAAAGCCAGGCTCCTGGTCCATATCATTGTATGACTTGTTTCTAGTAATGTCCAGTAATCATGCTTGAGAAATGCTTTCTGTCACTGCGGCTAGCTGTGTTCTGAGATTCAGTTTTGCAAAGGACTTACTTGCATAAAGCCATGACATACCTGTGGAGAAACTACCCTCAGCACCCTTTAGAAACGTGTCTTATCTAGTTCAACTTCATGTCTTATTATTCCTAAACCTTTACCACCTTTTTAAAAACCCTCTAAACTCTTTTATACATCTTCTCTTGTTGCAGAAAGATGCAAAAGTTTCACCCTTGCCATGCAATGTTGTGATTTTCAGAGACCTGCAAACTCTGATTTATTTTCATTATTTCCTATCCAGGGCTCAAGTTCTGCATTTCAGGAATTCCAAGTCTTTATTCATGTGTATTCAGAATTTTTATGTTAAATATTTTTTAGAAAAGTAAATGCTGTAACATTTGTCAATGATTTCTGAAGTAAAAATATGAGAAACAATGAGAGACACTGACAAATGTCTCTAATTTTTGGCCTGCTTATGAGTATTCCAATGTCAACGAATTATTATAGGCAATGAACATATGGATTATTACACTTATAATCACTCTCCATCTCTTTCTTATTTGGGGAAAAAAACTATATTGGATAACAAATCAGGCAAGATTGATTACAAAGCAATAAATTAATCACAGAGCTCTAATGCTGTCAGTTTTAATTCTCCCTTATACTGGCATTGATGGATAGTATTCAGTTAGAGGCTCTCCCCATCAATTATTTCTACAGTATATAGGGAATACTTTAAAATGTTTCAATGCAAGTTTGAACCCATGTGTTTATAGTCAGAACCCATTTCAGCAAGTAATGTCATGATTAGGCAATTAGATCAGCATTAGATCTCTGTATGAGCTGATTCTGACATTTCTTAATCTGTGTTGCCCTGAGGAAGCACCCACAGCAAATAGCTAGGAAAGCACTGCTCAGGGAACATGAATGTAAGAAAGACCTTGTCTGTTATCAAAACCCATCCCAAACATCCTTCCCTGGGCTCCACGGGGAGCGCAGTGGGATGGCACATGCTCATTGTAGGAGGCACTGGCTTTTCCTCTCCAGGCTGGGCACAGCTGGGGTCATCCTGGTTTTCCGAGTGCTGCAAGGGTTGAATCGAGGTTGTCAGTTCAGGAGCCACTTGTACCACTGTAAAAAAGCCAATTATTGACTGGCTTTTACAATCAATAACCATCTGTTATTGAAGAGTCCTGCTTCTGTAGTTCATGGCTTATCCTTTCTTCCTCCCAGCACTCAAGGAATAGCCGGTAACTCCCAAGCACAGTAGTCAGCAGCTATTGTACCTGATCTTTGGGTTCACGTGGTTTACAAATCACTTTTCTTTGTGGTAAGGTTATAAAGGATTAGCAAGTGCTTTTTTCTCCCTCAGTGCTCCGTTTTAACTCAATTCCATTAGCATTAATGGGAGTGACACATGTGCATGAAGCAGAGAATAAACTCTTCAGCCCAAGATGTGGATATTAACAGCAAACTGAGAAATGCAATTTCAAAGTCTATCCCATAAAAAGTATAAAAGAGCAGAAACTATTCTGAACTCCAAATGAACTGTGTAAAATACTGTATTACATACTGAAATGCTTGAGTTTCTCTGCCCTAAGTAAAACACCAGCAAGTTTTGATGGAAATATGACTGAATACCTTATTTCAACTCAGTTTTGTGGTGTACAAAATGACAAATTTATCAGCTGATGAGGTTTTTGACCTTAAGATATGCTTATACTTTTTTCTAATTCATCTTATGTCATTGAGTAAAAAACTGTGAAGGTCAAAAGACATTTTGCTAACCTTCCTCTGTTCTTCCATTAATATTGCAGGGGGGATTTGTGTTGAGTTTTGTGGGGTGTTTTAATTTTCTTTCTCAGGGAGAGATGCTGACAGTGTCAAAGACAGTGTAGGCAAAGATGGGAAGGGGAAGAAAATATCTGTTACACCAGAACCAAGGAGCTTAAAATAAATCTCTGGCAAACAACCAGAGAGGGATGAATAAATATTCATATTATGCATGAGTAGACAGCTTAAAAAATATGAAATTCTGATGGGTGCCCATAGGGCTGTGTATTAACATGCTGTTGTCAGAGCTGGTGAACCTTGGTGGTTTTCCAAACCAGTGAGATTGTGGTTTGGGTTTGTTCTGTTGGTTGGTGCGAAATGAGAACTGCTCTGGCCCTCAAGACCTGAAATCTTGCAGACTTGCATGTACAGTTTGACCTTTAAATTAAAAAGCAGGATTGAATATGTAAGGATAGAGAAGAATCCCGCAGCCAGTGCTCAGAGCTCTTTAAAGCATGGCATGTGTTTACATGTTCTATATAAATACTAATTCTCCATCTTTCTTTTTCCATTTTTTTCTGTACTTGAGGCTAAGTTTTCAATTCTTCCTACACAGAAACACTATAGACTTTCTCAGTACCAGGGATTTAAATGGCAAATAGTGTAAATAGGTATAGACTGTACAATACTGGTTTATTTGTATTTAATGCAGTGGTATAAATTGGCTAATATAGCCACAGCTCTGAAATAAGAAACGAATTTCAAGACATTGCAATAGAAGCTCAGATTGTAGGAAGTGCAAGGAAAGGTTCCTGATGCTAACAACCCAGGTTGTGCACTAAGATCCAAAAGAAGCTTCTCTGGCAGTATTAGGTATGGACGAAGCAGCACAAACAAGCTGATGACAGGAATGCAGATGACAGTAGTGTGTCACAACCATTTCTTTCACACAAAGAGAAAAGCCTTGTCAAGCAGCTTGCTCCCCAGCAGACACACTAAGTGTCTTGATGAGCCTGTGGCCAGATTGGCTTTTGTAACGTTGGAGGTGAATAGACCATGGTACCCACCTTAGACGCATGAGGCTGCTTCTTAAACATCTGCTTTCCTTTTGGCTGTGTCCTGAGCTATAAATCTATAAATATTTATTTTTATATATGTGTATCCCTACAGAGCAATCTGGACAGGCTGGATCAATGGGCTGTGATGAATTGTATGAGGTTGAAAAATACATATTTTTTATAGAATTTATATATACATCTATCTATAAATCTAATTCAGCTTGAGTCTGCAGCCTGTAGCTTTGTGGTGTGGTCCTTTGTAATTTCAGGCAGTAGCAATGTGTTGTGCTCCAGCAGATGAGCAGTTACAGACGTGAGCGGGGCTGCTGCTGCTGCTTCCATACTTGGAGCTGTGTGGTATAGAACTGTCCACAGAGGAAAAGTGACAGAGTTGTCCTTCTGCGGAGATATTCTCAGGTTTTAAAGCACTCCAATCTGCCAGAAACAGCTTTTCATACCATTTATTATCCTGTTGCCTTTACAGACCAGGATGATCCAGTCCCTTTACCTCTGTGGTTTAATGGACAGAAGGAGGATGTGAATGCTTGGTAGAGTCTGGACAGTTCCGTTCTTGTCAGAAAATACAGCAATTCCGGTCACATTGTTGCATCTCTGACAAGGACAAGTTCCAATGACTTTATCTGCCTGTTTGGTTATGATGCACCTTTACCATTTTCCTACTGCTATTTGCTCGTCTCATTTGGACTGTCACGGGAAGGCTCAAGGCAGTAAATGCAAGAGAACTTTTGTTAGCTGGTATCTGTATCACTTTAGCAGAAAAAGAATACAAAGATAATGTCAGTAGGTTATTTTTTCCTCACGCTTGAATAGACTGATAGTCATGATTTTGTCCAGCACAGTGATCCAAATTATTTTCTATAAAATCACATATTTTCCATTCCAAGCCTATTCCTTTGTATGAATCTGGACTTGGGTTTTGCACTTAGAATTGAAATGAGTGATTAGATACTGTTACTTCCGGACTATTATTGAGTAACTTTTCAGAGTCTTCAAATGTTACTGCCTTTAAACCTGCAATTCTTACTGTGTTATTCTAGTCCTTTAAAAGAGGCGGATTTGGCAGGTTAATAAATAGAACAGTGGTGCCATAGTCACGGGTTTGGGTATTTAGAACATGGGACTCAATTTGAGAGGCCACGTCTACTGGAGGCTGATGGAGCTCATCTGACAATGAAGAGCAGTTTTGGTAGGATGCTTGCCAGGCTGGTCAAGAAAGTTTTAAACTAGATGTGTTGGGGGAGAGGGGCATCATTCCATCCCAACACACCCAGTCAGTTGCCAGCACCTATAATAAATGCTCACAGCAATGCAGAGATATTTCAGCCACTCCAGCCAATGAGCCAGCTTCATTTGGAGCTTGGCTCAGATGCCTCTATACAAACACCCATAGTATGGGGAACAAACAAGGGGAATTAGAGATGTGTACACATCTATGGAGATATGATATAATAGGTATCACAGAAACATGGTGGGATGGCTTCTGTGACTGGAGTGTTGGAATGGAAGGTTACAGGCACTTCAGAAAAGACAGGCCCAGCAGACGGGGAGGGGGAGTTGCTATTTATGTTAGGGATAGGCTGGAGAGTATGGAACTCTGTCTGGAGACAGGTGAGCAGCCAACAGGGAGTTTGTGGGTCAGGGTTAAAGGCAGAAGAGCTATGGGAGACATTACTGTGGGGATCTGTTACAGACCGCCTGATCAAGAGGACTCTGGATGGAGCACTCTATAGACAGACAGGAACAGCCTCACACTCGCAGGCCCTTGTTCTCATGGGGGACTTCAACCACCCTGATAT
>JANHGB010044867.1:0-44179 GCA_026283785.1 Coracopsis vasa
TGAAATCCCTGACCCTGCAACTACCTCAAGAGGTAGCACCACTGTTCACATCTCTGTCTACACTGTTCACCTCAGCGGCTTCCAAGTGCTCTACAGGCACTTCCTCAGGCTACCTGATGGGGCTATCGTTGAGGTAGGTGCAAGCAGACTCCTCATATTCAGATTTTGAAGGCAAAGAAGTGCACTTCAGAAGTAAGTCAGTGTCCAAATAGAAAAATAGGCCTTTTTGACCCTGCACAGTATATACACTGAAATCTTCCATAGGAAGACCTCACTCCTAAACAGTAGTGTAAAAGCAATGCACGGCATTTGCAGTGCAAAGTAGCAATTTAGAATTGTTTGTAGAGCCATTTAAAGGCAATTGTGTAAGATATACATTGAAACTACACACATAGAAATATTTTATAAATATATATTGCTTAGAACCACATAAGGGATTATATATAAATATACAATGTAAGTATTGTGCACGTTTATTATGTGGTTAGCATTACAGGTATGGTTATTCATTTAGTTTTTCCTCAGATACACAGAGCTAAGGTACAGTTAGATTACATACTGGCATCTTGCAAGTTTTAGATTGAATCCTGAATGTTGTCGGACTTTTAGCAGCTTGTGCACTAAAATACAGTACAGGATGGTATTAAAAAGAAGTATCATCCATTACTTGTTTCATAAGCTCAACTTTGTTTATTGCATTGTCATTTTTGTTCTAAATGCTTAGAAGTGCATTTCCTTGTTACCTTTAGTCTTGTACTGAGAGATCTTAAAAAAAATGGCATCCAAGAGAAAGTAGAGTAAAAGAATATTACTTTACCTACTCAGATAGATAATGGAGCATCATCATGGAGGTCTGTTTGCCATCACAAATGAAGTTTTCAGCTTCTCACTTCTAAGGTGAACGTTAAAGTACATCTTTCTAGCATGGGCAAATGTTGCTTCTGCTCCTTTGGTTAATATTTCAAGGCTGTTTTCTTCATTAAAAAAAATTTATTCTTAATGTCTTTGCCCTACTTGGCTTTTTAAAGAAAATTTAATTTAAAGGGAACTGTCCTCAAGGAATCCAAACATAATTTTCTGCCCCGGGAATTTGTGATTCACCAGTGTGAAGACACCAGAGTTTTAGAGCTGGCCAAAGAAAACAAGAGAAGGCATGTGGCCTACATGAAGTAGAACTTAATTATTGAAACAAAGAAACTGGCAAATCCAGGTCCATGCCTAAGTCTGTTAAAGAAACTTCATACAAATAATTGGCTAGATTTTTGCTAGAACACTTTTTCCCTGTTTGAGGTCAACAGTGCAGTCCCATTTCTACTTTCTGTCTGTTACAAACAGTAGATCTTTGCAGAATGGTTTTCCCCAATTCAGTTCTCAGCTTTTTTTGGTCAGGAGGTTTCATTCAGCTTTCACAAGGCTGTGGAAGGCTGAGCTTCAAACACCTGAGGCACTCTTAACCCAGTGTGTTGGTTCATTTCATTAATCCCTTCTGTATTTCTGAGAGAGGAGAAACACATTCCCATACAGTGTAGTTTTGTCTTTCCCAGGTGAGCTCCCCAGAAGCTTCCAGCTTCTGACCTGATCAGTATCCACAAGGTGAGCACTGCAACGTGTCTCAAGCCACTTCTGTACAGTTTCCTGCATCAGATCAGAACATAGTCTATCCCTAAAATCTGCATGGCTGAGGCTTTTGTCATTGTCTTGGCAGCTGCAATTCTAATTTAGAGGATCAATGCATGCTTTACAGACTTTGCACTTGTAGATTTAAATACAATTACATATAAGAAATGTGCTTAACTAATAACTGCAATAAAACATATACAGGACGTACATTTAGCTGATAATGGATGTAATTATATATTTGTGTATTTTATAGATCAGAGCTTTCTACTTCAGTTCCAAATTATGGATATTGTATAAGTTAATGAATTTAAAACTATGCATCGACTAGTGAGAATCTTGCTGTCATGGAGCTAATGCACCTAAGCTTCACTACTTGGTGTTGTGGCTGCCCCTTAGGAACAGATTTTTTTTTCCTCTGTTCCAGCTAGACAAGTGCTGGTACTTGAGTGGGGTTCGAAAACCTTTTCAGAGCTAAAAGGTTGCACTGTAACCTGAAATATAGCTTTTAAGGATGTAGGAAATGAAGACTACACGGGCTTCTTGGGATAATCTGTCCAGTCTGCTACTTATGTGGACAACTCTGTGTATAAGCATTTTCAGTCTGAATATTTAGGCCTAGTCCTAAACGTTCAGGTAGTTTAGTTTATCTAAACCTAGTCCAGTTCGGGTATTTTATTCCCAGTGATTCAGTGGAAAGATCTTTCTGGATTCTTACAGTCTATTTGGTCAGAACTCTCCTCTTATTCTCCAGTCTCAATATATTTGTTGTCAGTTTCAATGTATTTATTTGGAACATCTTTTGGTGTAGATAAGACTTCTCTCTTCCAGAAGTTTACCTACATAATCTAATTTCATAAACATTCCTTTTGTGCCAGAATGGGTACAACGCTTCACCAGAAGAATCAAAAGGGCTTCCCTTTTGGTTTTCATTCCCCTCCTCACTCTACCAGCAGTGAAAGAGCCACAGTAGTGATGGCAGAGATTGTCACATATTCAGCTGCCTTTTCTCTTTCTTCCCACCAGAGATAAGATATATGCTGCCTTTGGACTGTAGGAACTTGACCTGTAGGAACTGGGGAGGTCTGTGGCAACTGTGACAAGTCCTACCTTTGTATAGACATCTACTTTGTCTGCAGAGTCCACAGAGGAGGAAAACAATCAACTTTCACTTATTTTTCCTCTCTTCTGGGTGAGTTAGTGCTATTGTACAGCTGCAGAATACACAGAGTAATTCAACAGCACCTAGTAACTGGGGGCTGCGTGCACCTTCTTCCTTCTTCCAAGGGTGAAAATGTAATTATTTCAGTGTAACTTTTTGTTTCTTTGTTCACTTTTATTAAGAAGTTCTGAAGGCATATAACTCTGAAGACCACAAAATGAAAAGGCTTTGATTTTCTAATTTTTGTGACTTTCAGGAAGCCTACCTGAAAGAGCCATAACACCTATTCCTTATTACTACAGTGGGACCTCATTAATTCAAGCATTTGGAACCAAGATCTCTCCATTGGATGTGGAATGTTTTGTGCCATCGTAGCATGATGGTTGCTGGTATTGGCAGACGTTCTTCAGAAATAATATGTATAATAGAAGGAAATGAGCTATTTGGCAGAAAATTGCATAGAAATTATAATAACTTTGCTTGTGCAAATATAGACATTGTTCAAAGAGTACCACCAGCATGAGCAGTAGGGTCTTAGCATTCAACTAAAGTGTGTGTGCAGACTAGCAAGCTCTGGGTTATTGGGGTGGCAGCGTATGTTGTCAAACACGCTGATATGAGAACAGTATTTAAATCATCAGGCCAAATTCTTCCTCAAATTCATGTGAAAAAAAAAAAAAAGTCACTTCCTAGTGACTTTAACCTCAGATATGTTTCTGTAGATGCAGACGTTCTTTGACAGGCATAAGAGGAATTTTGCATAATCTTGATTTAAAGTCCTTGGATGATTGTAGGGAATTTACATTATATTCACAACCTCCTCCTGCTCTTTTTTACTTCAGTGAAAGCAAGATTTTCTTGTAGCCCTAATTCAGCAAAACATTTCAGTGTGAACTTCCATCAAGCCAAAGAAACAAAACACTTACTTTAATAATACTTTCTCTTTTTTTTTTTACAGTATGTAAGGCCAATTTGTAAATGCTGTCTGCAGAAGCACACTAGCCAGGAATAAGTGTCTCTCTATGCAATAATTTCTGTAAAATACTTATTTATTTAAGTTCGGTATTCCTATTAAAGGTCTAACTTTGCTGGTATAACTAGAAATTTCATGTCTGGTATGAAAGGTAGTTTTATAGGTTTCATAAGCATGAGGCAAAAGTAACTGTTTTAAAAGGAACATTAAGTACAAGGTGACGTATAAATTGCCCTAGAAATGTTAAATAAAAAGATTTCTTTTTGAATGTACAGCATAAAAATTATAGAGGTTAAACATAAGTGCAGTCCTTTTATCATAAGCATTGTAAAACTCAAAGAATTCACATGCAGTAAAACCCATTTCCCTTTTTGCCTATAATATATTTCTCCTTTATAGTATTCAGTTTAAGTGTTGGCTAACCAAGGAATGACCTTCCCAAAATAAATCATTTTTCATGCTTTTCCTTAGTCATTAATCTTTAGTTATTGTAATATACAGGAAATTATTGAGTTTTAGCATTTTAAATGTATTTGAAATCCATGCACAGAAAAGTTAATGATAGTGGTACGTGTTTGCTGTCTACGTGGTGATAAGACTAACTCAGTGATTTTTATCTTGACTTTCGCTGACTGGAGCTGATTTCTTATTAAAAGGGCAAAGATAAGTCACCTTAACTCAGCAAAAAATCAGTTTCTTATTATAGGCCTAGTAAACCTCAGTGTTGTAGAGAAAGTTTTTGTATAGTATGATTTTATCTATCCAATAAACCTACACAAATGTCAAGAATTCATCCAATTTAAACTTACTGGATAAGAGAGATCTGTTTTCCCTAATTACTTGAAAAGTACCTAGTAGTAATAGGATAAGACAGCGTAGGTGACTAGCCAATTACTTAGTTTAAGCTATTTACATCAATCCATATGCTATAAATTATGTCTAAACTCTCTTGCACTTCTGGAAAAGTGAATAAAATCATATAAGTTTATTTTGAATACAAGATCAGATATGGTGTGCTGAGTGACACTTAAAAAGAATGAAACAGTAACCCTAGCTTATTTTCTGAAGCAAACTTGACACTAATGCTAAATTACAGCTTGGAAACATCTAGCATTTTTACCTTTATGAGAAAAGGCTTTTTACATATTTAACATAATTCTAGGGAAAATATACTGGAATTATGTATAAAGATATGTACACTGTAACCAAAGGGCATTTATATTCCCCAGTAGAATACTTACAACAATTTTATTGCCATTTGGTGTCATTTTCTAACAGATATAAAATACAGCCAGTAAACAAACTAGGCTTTAGATTTAAGCTGACAGCTGTTCTTTCAGAAGCAATATTCAGATATTTAATCTTAAGAATACTGAATATTTTACAATTGTTTGAGCAAACCATACTTTCAGCATGTGAAGAACTGCGTGCTTTTACATGCAGTTCTTGGATCTGATAATGACACTAAAAAACAACCTTAGAATAATCTACACATTTGTTACTTCTTTATATTTGCTGCACAAATCAGCAAATTGCCTCATGTTTTATTCTTAATTCCATAAATTCTTTTTATATAAGCAATGTTGCCATGAATATTGGGCCCTATTTTTTTCCTGTATGTGCATAAACAGTTGACTCCAGTGCAGTTTATGCATGTATCTGAGTGCATCATTTCCTGACTTTAACTTCATTAAGGGAATAAATTGGCCAAGTTTACTGCAAAAGCCCTACATGCTGTTTTCATAAAGAGTCTCACTGCAGTGGTCACTAAAGATTTACAGAGAAGAGAAAAGGTCAGATTGCTCTGGCTGAGTAACTGAGGTTGGTACATTACCTAATGGCTTCATCCTCATATGGCTTCATCATCTCACCAGACTGTGCAGAGGGAGTAGAAAAGCTCTGGCCTTTCCAAACCATAAGCTGGATCAGTCAAAGTGAGTCGGTGATGGCTTCTTGGCTGGACAAAGGCTAGGCAAAGGTAATTTGGTGTAAATGAACCCATATTAACTGGCTTCAGCAACATTATGGCAGGTCATTCACAAACATGGCCAGTTTATGAATCAGTTTACTGGAGATCCAAAAGTAGGGATTAACAGCAGAGGTTTATCCCTCACAAGAGTGATTCCACCCACAAGTAATGTATGTGTGTACATACTCCTGGCCTGAATGGGCTTTTCCGCGTGCTGCCCACCTAATTCTGAGATGTAATCTTGTCCCACTGAAGACAAGTAATATTTTACAACTGCTTTCAGTGGGAAGATGATCCCTCCCAACATGCACTGAGATTCAGTTGAGAATCATAAATGATAAGTCAGCTAAGAGATATTCCCATGGACACAGGCAAACATATCAGTAAGGCCTGCAAGCTTAAAGCACTTTTGTGAGGATCTGCAAACAAGAAGTAAACCAGACCGTTTTAAGTTATCTTTACCAGCATATATTTCTCCTTTAGTACTATAATTCAATTAAAGATAATCTGTTTTAAAAATAAAATAATTGACCACGTGGCTCTTTTTACCCCACTGAAAAGAGTTTTCCTGGAGAAATCTTGCATTTGTGTGCTTTTCTCGTAAATTGATCCAGCTCATCTCACATGTGACATGTGAATCCTGTCTTAAAATGGACACAGTCTATTACTCCTTGCCCTTCTGATGGCTAAGCCAACTGATTTGCTGCAGATGAGGAGGACATTCACATTATGTCTCAGCTAAGGAGAAGTTATGTCTCTGTACCTTTTGTTTTTGGTTGTTGACCCTTTCAAATATAAGATTAAGTCCTTAATTTTTTTAGTCAATTGAGGTATAGTCTTAAATGGAAACTGTGTCTATTAATTATTAATCTATTAAGACTGTCAACTATTAATCTATTAAGACTGTCAAGGCTGGAAATGTAGGAGGCAGCCTTGCAGCATGTGGCCATTTCTCCCCTCTAGTTTTCTCCAAATCCCATCTGTGAGATTTCCCATCTGAGCCATGGGGAAGAAAATGTATTTCCACCAAGACACCATGTCCTGCTTATGTGTGGTAGAGGCTGTGGTCCAATAGAAGGATCAGGAAAGTGATGAGACAGATCCACCGATGGCTTTCAGCAGGACACACAGGCTTTCTGATAACCACAAAATGACTGAAACACCTACACTGCAGCACTAGTCTGTATATGGATATGCAATTTAAAATCATGCTGGCTTTTTTATTACTGGCAGAGAGCATGGGGTGAGGAGCAAGGGTTACACACCTAGCCAACAGATACACAAATATTTTATGGACATTTATTGTTCCATGGGGGCCTGAAGAGTTAGAGCAGTTTCCTTTGGAAATGCACCCATTCAGTCTGAGCCAATGCTCATGGGAAAAGTGTTGTCACATAGTTGTGCTGTATAATGAACATCAGTGCTGATATTTAAGGGGTATGTTAAAATGCTGTTTTGTACTGAAACGCTTTCCTTTCAGTTCAAGCCCACTTTAAGCACACAGATTTACTGTATTTTCAGTGATTTCTGAATGACTTTATGCTGCAAGGGTAGAGTCACTGATTGCTGCAGAAGGTATTTTGTACTCTTAAACACTTATAATCTTTATTCATCTATCACATAGTTTTACCTGAATCAGCAGTAAAATATCTGAAGTCAAAGGATAATTGCCAAAACAGCAGTAAATTATTTTATCTGAATAAAAAAAATAACCTTTGAAAAAGTACCTTGCAGCTACACAGATTGACAAAATGCATCAATTATATTTTTTCTCACTTTATAATTACACTGCAGTAACTGAACAATGAACTTTACTATGCGGTTGATTAACCATAAGGTTACTGTTATTAAGTCACTCTCAGAAAAAACAACTTGGACTTTAAGTTAAGAACAGTACTCTGCATAACATCTGATCAAGTCTAAAAATCTGACATATCTATAAAAGCTTCAATTTAAAGTATACAAGTAAACAATAACACCTTAAGTGTAGTAAAGGGTTTCTGTTGCTTTTAGTCAGGCATTCTGAGTGTGTGAATTACTGGATTTGAAAGACCTTTTGGTATATATTAACCAACACCAATGGAAAGGCTTTTCCATATCATGGAATCATAAAATCAACCAGGTTGGAAAAGATCTTCAACCTGTATCCTCTTTTTCGCATAGAAACAAGTCTTACAGGGAGCAGCTGAGGTAATTGTGGTTGTTTAGCCTGGAGAAAACAAGGCCCAGCGAAGACCGAAGATCTTATCACTCTCTACAACTACTTGAAAGCAAGCTGTAGGGAAGGGGATGTCAGATAACAAGTGAAATGGCCTCAAGCTGTGTCCTGGAAAATTTACATTGGATATTAGGAAAAATCTCTTCACAAAAAAGGGTTGTCAAGCGTTGGAACAGGCTGCCCAGGGAAGTGGTGGAGTTGCCATTCCTAGAGGTATTTAAATGATGTGTAGATGTGGCACTTAAGGACATGGTTTAGTGGTGGACTTGGCAGTGCTAGGTTAATGGTAGTACTCAATGATCTTCAAGGGGTTTTCCAACCTAAATGACTATATGATTCTATGAAATTGGTGTTCCAACATCTGGGGATTTATGATCCAGGTTTAGTCTGACAATATTTCCACATTTTTTCTCAGGTTATTGCAACAAGAAAAATATTGCTGTTTCTGATAGCTCACTATAGGCCCCCTTTCTGTCTTCTGTTTTCTTGACTTTGTATATCGCAAAAGTGTTGCTATGAAGCCCTGCCATGATGTTGTATCTGTGTTTGACCTGCCCTGAAGATCGTTCATGCCATGAGAGAAAGAGTTTAGGACAATCTAGGACTGGACTGTCTCTTAGTGTAAAAGAATAAAACTGAAAAATAGTAGGTGTTCTGTGTAAGTGGTACCTAGCTAAGAAGAAAGAGTAGCCTGGTATGAAGAAACTTGACAACGATGTAGGATGCACAAGACTACTCCAGTGTTCAGTCTCAGTTTTTTATACGAGGTAGGGAATATCCCCTTCATTGCCTGTATCCCCTCTTCCAGAGGTAACAACACTTCTCAGCTTCACAGGGTATCAAACCAAGAAGTACAACAAAGTTTTTAACATTTTTCATCAGGCAGACTATAAAAGTACACAAAAGTACAATAGGAATTAGAGAATATTTCCATACATAAGTAAGTGTTTGTATAATTGACTACAGCTGAGCTAAACCAGGTTGAGAATAGCAAAATTCATTAAAATATTATGGTATTACTGGAGCAATCTGCTTTTTTTTGTGCCAGAATTTGCGTAACAGCAGCTAGACAGAGCTAAGGCTCTGTTACTTCTCAGCATCTGAAATTTGATTTCTGCTTACAGTCATCTAAGCAAAATTTCTCTTATATTGGGCACTCCAGAAAGTGAAAACAGTTGGGGCCAGGACACTCTTGTGCAAAATGCCACCCACATGACACAAGCTGAGGATCTGACTTGAGATGTGGTAACCACTAATGAACTGAGCAGATCTGGTGCAATGTCTTGGCTTTGAAACCAGTTTCCAGTTTTATAACATCATTTGCTCCTCACGGCCATGATTTTCTTTTTTGAAGGTCTATTCTTTATTCACTCAGATCTTCTCCATGTGTCAAGAATATCATAAGAAGAAATTATTAAAAGCAACGGGCGTAAAAATCCCCATTCCACTACTTAACTAAAGCGTTTAGAGTGAGAAAAATTAGGTGAATTCATACTTCACATGTGTTTAAATTGTTAATCTTACTGCTCTATCTGTATTAGTGAATACATTTACAGTAACTTTTGCTTTATAATATTTTGGCAGAACTGTTAGAAAAATTGTTATAAGCCTAGAAGTGGAACTGAACCATGAAAGCTAAACTGTAAACTGCGGTAAAGCTGGGTTATTAGTATGACAGAATAAAATTTCACACACACAAAAGCTTCTAAGTGGCAATATTTTGAAAGCAAGAAGACAGGGGTGGGGAAGTGTAGTCAAAGTCATCTATGTTCCCTCTGATATTTCACTGAACGCTACTATAATAGTATGTTGGGTTTGTCTGTTCTGTTTTTCAGGCATTTGGTGATATTGCTGGAGAAAGTCTTCTGTGTAATGAAATGAGCACAGCCCAGGAGCATGTATGCAAAATGGGCAGCGCGCTGCATACATCTTCATCTATCAAGCTGAGGGAGAGGAAGAGTACCACAAGGTGGAATGGTATTATTTTCAGTTTCTGTATCTAGCTGAAAAACAATGCTGATACCTAAGCATAAAAATGTGGACAGGGTAGAAAAAAAGAGATAATTTGAAAACAGTTTATTTTGGAAAGACTAAGGTGTGATTAGTTAGGGCTGAAATTTCACATTGGTGTTTTCCAGTGGGTTGTCATCCTTGGGTAGTTTCATGGGTCTATTGCAAGAGTCCTGAAGGTGGAAGAGCTGTCATTCACCCAAATGCTGTCACACTTTCTGTTCAGATACTCTGTACAGTAACGCAATCCAGAGTGATCTATCTTGAGCAAGGGTCAGCATTTAAAGTATGCTGAGGGCAGGCTTACATCAGCTACTTTATGTATAATAGGCATGTCCACACATATTAGTCTGAGTGTGAAAGTCCTAATCTCTCCGACTTGCACTCTGTTTTTCAACATGTACTGAGAGCCACTGGACCCATCCCAGCACCTAGAGAAGTGCATGCAGAATGGAACATACCCATGTGCATCAAGTTGGTAATGAAGTTGCTGCTGTTCATAGTATCAGGGTGTATTAGGGTGTTTGATAACAGAGAACTATGGAACACACTGGGTGTTCTTAGACATCACTGTTATTGCAAGATACCAGTTTCCTCTCATTCCTTACTCAGGGACTCAGTGCCAAATCCGGCCTCATTGGATCCCAGCACTTAGCTGAGTCCTATTGTTTTCAGTTTTCTGATGCTGTCTAAGGAATAAAGTTCAGTTAAAAGCACCTTCTGTTACTTTTAAATCCACAGAAATCTTGTCTGCTGACAGAGAAACCTTGGTAAGTTCATATGAGCACACAAGACAGGTTTTCAAAGGAAAACTGATAAATTTACTGTATGGGCTCTTGCTTCTGTATTGCTTTTTTTAGGGCAGGGAGGTCATTGGTACACTGTCGCCTGTTTATTTACATCATGTCTTTCTCTACATTGTTTTTTCTAATCTTTAGGAAATCACATTGTCTCCAACAAGAGCTAATTCCTGCAGTAATGCATAGTCCACAGAGTTGTTTATATCCTGATCCACATCCATAGTATCGCTACTGTCTGACAGGATTTATGGTTCTGAAGTTCACAATTCTGTGTGTACAGTGTTGTCCTACAAATGCTCCGTTCATAACCCTTCTGTGGCTCCAACAAGCTTTTCAGTATGGTGAGCTCACTGGATCATATCATAGATTGGATCATGCAAATATAATTTTTTCTAATGATTTTTTTTTCTCTTTCCAAATAGTGGGACATTCCTAGATAGGTTTGCTTGTTCCTGCTTTTTCAGATTTGCTTGTACCCACTAATGGTGGTGGTGGCAGTGAAAATGTTGCTGATTTGTCTTTCAATTTTCATGACTAAAACGCTGACAGTGTTTTCAGTAATTGTTCAAAGCACAACACTATTGTAATTGCAAGGCTGCAAAGATGCCCAGAAGAGGAACAATGATGGCTTCATGCCACCAGTTCTGTAGCCAAGCCCCAACAGGCTGCAAAATTTACAAGATCCCAGAGAAGATCATTTTGCTGGGGTCTTAACATTGATCAGACCTGCTTTCCTAGGAGCTATAGCAGCTTAAAGCATCCCAGAGATTACCCTCCTGCTTTCTTAGTAGTGTTAAATTATTACTCATTAGTTTGAACCAGTTAGTGCCTATTCTATTTGGATTCATATAAATACATCAGAAATTAAGTCCATGCCCCAAAGGCAAGGACTATGAGAGAAAACAGAAGGATAAACTGGGAAGGAGAACAAAGGCAAGAAAGGTGAAGTCATTTGTTCAATGCCACCAAAGTCAGAAGCAAATGCAGAAATGAAGGGCAGACTGCCAGTGCCCTGACTCTTGGTCTTCCCTGTAGTAGGATCCTTTTTGTCCTAAAAATGTAGATGGAAAAGAGAAGTCTTACTCTCCTGCTATTTTGAATCATTCAAGTAGAACACTGTAATCAATTAACATAGTAATCAGTGGCATTTTTCTAACACGGATGATTTCTGGTGTCGCTGGTGCCACTGGAATGGCAAAACTTTTTTAGATCCATTTACCCTTGCAAGATCTTTCCCAATGTCTTGAACATTGTTGATTAATTTTGGTACTTAAATCTACGGTTCTCATCCATCTGAATAATCACTAAACGATGTGCAACTTGGAAGTTTAAATGTCACTCCTGAAAACAGTTTTTCTTTGGGTTTGCAAGGTAACAATTTGGTTTCTGCTTTTTGGTCTTTTTTCAATAGATTTGTGTGCATGTACCTATGTGTGGTTTTATAAGTTAACCCCAGACAGAAATGCTGTTAAAAATCTTTTGAATGTCTGCAAGATGTGATGTGACTTTTGTGGGTTCTGTTGCCTCAGATATTATTTGAATGACTTCTCTCTGTTGTAACAGGAATAAATTTGCCTTTTTAATATTTTGCCTTGCCTGTTGACACTTTAAACTATTGTACATAATTTTGAAAAACAAAGCACTGAAGAGAAACCGTCCAGTCCCAGAATTTTCTGTGGATTTTTTCTGCCTGAGTAGAGTTGTGCTTCTCATGAATCACCCCAGATGCTGGGGTAATGGCAATTACACCACAAAGAGTGAATTACACAAACAGTGCAGTGGAGTCCATTGTGGAGGATTGCTTGTGTACCTGATTATTCTCTGCTATGAGTTAAGGTGATCTGTAACCTGCTGCAGTTTCTGGGTGACAGTACCAAGACGACAGCATGCTGTGGGCAGCATCCTCTTGGTCTTAGTTTTGTCTTTGAACACGACTGAATGTAATGGCAAAAACCCCTTGGGTTTTCCCACCACTGAGTTATCCCAGCCTGGTTTTGTGAGATTTCGACTCTGATGTTGGTAATATGCTATTATTTAGTCTGATGATAAGACTGACTTTACATTCGGAACCATCATACCTTCAGCTCTGATAGAACTATGCTGAATTTTTTAATAAAGGTGGATCTGGTCCTGAGGCTTCGTTCAGGATGAAGGGCTTAACTGACCACTTTTACTCCCCCAGTTACATTGGCATGTCTCCACTGACTACCATCTGACCTGGGATGTTCAATTCTTCAATATCACATATTCTTGAAAAAGCTAAATTTAAAAGAAAATGCTTGAATATTAAGTAAATTTACCTTACATTTTTGTTGAAAATGTAGCATCCTACCTATTTAGGACATATATTATAAAATATTGACAATTATTTTTGTCTATAATTAATATTTTAATAACTTACATAAAATTATTTTTAAAGTATATTATTTATAATAATTAATGTTGACTATATTACTTTTGTTTACTTACATCCTACGAGTTCCCCTGGTTGTTGGTCAACATACACTGGCTGGCATTGGCTTTGAAAGTGTTTTCTGAAGTTCTCTTCTCAGTAACATCATCCATAATGCTCAGTTAGAGTTGGATAGTAATTGCCTGTCTATACAGTGCTCCTTTGTAGCAATTTTCTCCCATGTAGCTATATATATGCAGTCATTACTGAAAAGTGTAAATAAAGAATCCTTTTAGTGGTGTAGTTTCCCTGGGTACCTACTGTGCTCTTATTATCTAAAACATACTCCCCATCTGTAGTTCTGTTCTATTAAAAGATAAAGACATAAGTATGAATTAAAAATTAAAATGCATGTTGTAGATTGGAGAGCAAGGTCTATTAGAATATATCTGGTGCTAGGCTCATAGTACAGTAGATAGATTATACTGAGCACCAGTTAAGCAAGGGGATGAAAAATGAGTGATTTTCATCATTCAGTTAAATATAGTGCTAAGTGGTATGTGCTAGCATTAAAAGTAAATTACTTAGCACTTCACCAATCACAGCATGAGAGCATTCCATTGGAAGCAGTATTTCTAGTGATGCTCAGTCCTCAATTTTATTAAATAAATCAGCTGTTAATGCTTAAGGAAGCAGTTGAAGACTTATTGCTATGATAATAAAAAGATTGAAAATGTAAAAATAAAGAGAAGCAGTACCTCATTTTAATTAAATGCCCTAAGAAAACCTTCCTCTCTCTTAACAACAAAACTCCAAAGTGGTGGTAGATCTGTAATATTTGTATCTTCTGTACCTTCTTCCGGTCTTCTTTTCTCACTAATGAATATGATCTTTCCATTTTTTTTCTTCTTCATTTTTATAATGACATCTTTTTTCCTCATAAATCTGCTGCCGTGTCACTGAACATTTTGATGAGCTTTTCTGATTCCCTCTTATATCTCCTTGATAGGATATTATTATGAAGTAATCTAGAGATGGGGAGCCTGATCCTCAGCACAGATACTTTTTAGCTACTCAGTGAAAGATGATGGAGAGGTGAGAATTCACACTGGAAGAGGTTTTGACATTGAGAGCTACCTTCACATCAGGTTGCAATATTATTTCCTCCACAGCAAAAGGCATTGGCAGACACTAAAATCTGCTGTTTGAGTATGTATGTGGAAACTACGAGAAGTCATAAACCTTTCGGAGTCTCAGACCATTTCTAAACCTTCTCTTCCTCTTAAACAGGAGTCACCTGGCAGGAGCCACACAGCAAAAGTACTGGGAATGACACAGAGGAAATGGCCCAAAGTATGAGCTACAAAAGCATCTTCACCAGCAAGATAAAACATTAGAAAAATAAAAAATTACAGCTCAGGTATCAAAATTACAAGATTAAGGACACTGCACAAAGCTATCTTGAGTCCTTCATTTTTCCCCTAGTGTCATACCTTGAGGGATCCTATTTTGAGTTTTCTTTTGTGGATAGGTTTGGAGCTGTTTTCTTTATAAAGTGTATTGGGTCTAGCTGAGATGGCGTTAATTTTCCCCATAGCAACCCTCATAGTGCTGTGCTTCATACTGGTAGCTTGAAAAGTGTTGATAGCATACCAGTAGGCTGGGGACAGGCAAGATCTTGGGAAGGAACATAGCCAGGTCAGCTGACCCAAACTGACCAAAGGGATATTCTGTACCATATGGTATCTGCCCAGCAACAAAAGGTAAGAGAAAGGAGAAGGAGGAGGGGGCATTCATTATTTACAACATTTGTCTTCCCCTCTTGTGAGGGACAAACTAAAAAGATGAAAACCAAGAATCTCCTGTCAGTACATAATTGCAGAAGCTCATACATGGAATAAAATATCACTTCTTCTGGGATTCACTGTAAAAATGACAATCGGTTGTTTTCTGTGGGCAGGAGAGGAAGAATAAGGGCAGTCAACTTAAATTTCTTGCAAATAGTATTTCGTTTTTTTTGGAGACAGGGCAAGCAACCATACCCAAGCGATAAGCTATATATAGTTATTCAATTTTTAGTACAAAGGTTGGCTGGAGATGTTTTGGGTTTTCTTCTGGCCCTATTTTCTGTGAAAATTATGAGATCTGCCCAAACCAAGTAGCTTCCATTTGTTCTTCACTTATGTTTCACTCATTTTTAACTTGTGCTTAATACTTCAGTGAGATCAGCGTAGCCCTATACAGGAAAATAATAATAGTGTAATATGTAACTAATAGTGTAGGATGATAATGTTAGACCAGAAATAAATATTTTGTGAAATCCTGACTGATTTCAAAATGTTTCCGTGTGACAAAAATTGTCAATCTTTTATAATATATGTCCTAAAACAAAGCATTTAAGCAATATTTCTTTCTTTTGGTACAGCAGATTTTCATTCTCATTTCCCTATCATCTGCTACTTAGATATGCGCTCAGGAAATTTTTTTTTTTTTAAATCCTGTTTTACAAGACCTTTATTCAAAGTACTTCCTTAAACCTGAAAACAACACACATTCTTTCTGGTACCAATATAACCTTTTCTTCTTAAAATATTGGAGGAAATTATATTTAATCTAGTTTTCAAAATATAGAATTCATTTTTTCATTTTCTTAGCTGACACGTAATGGTTCTGATGCATCTTTTCTGGGTATGCCAGTCCTGTCATACACTAATACGAAATAATGACACAAGGTTGACTTAACTAGACATAATAGGGCATATCTCTGAAACATTCTGTATGTGAGGTATATGCACAGATCTTGCTACTTGTTAATGAAATTGGAGAAGTTTCTCATCTGCACTCCAACACATATTTACAACAGCCTCTGCTACAAAGGTGCAGAGTCCTTACATAATAAAATAGTAAAAATACAAAAGAAAGAACTTCAAGCAATTTGTTTCAGGCAAATCTTAGAACTTCACCATGCAATGGAAAACATAATTTGGAGCAACAGAGAACTATTGTTCCATCTAAAACCAGTGCACGAATTTGTATGTATGTGTGTGCTCACGTGTATAGAATGATAGCAGGATAGATTTCAGTGGCAAGGCAAACGTCTCCAGAGGTTTATCTGATGTCCATTTTGCTTAAGTCTTTATTACCTATTTTTGAATTAAAAATTGGTGTTTGAAGGCTTTTGTTTTGTTTGGTTTTGGTTGTTTTTTTTTTCCCAGAAATATTATCTGTGAATATATTAGTGAAGCTCTCAGCTATTGGAGAATGTATGTAACCTTTTCATAGAATCTTTCAAGTTAGAAATGGAAAAGTCTAAAATTTTTAATGGTCTCATCCCATGATTTTTTTTCTTTAATGAGTGGTGGATAGGAATTGGTTACAGCCTCCTCTTTGCCATTCTCATCCCCCCACCAAGCATTCCCATTTAGAATCACTTGCATTTTGGCTTAAAAAATTGCATTGGCACTGGAAAGCTGACCACATTACATTGACCTACTAACAACTCTTTAAGCGATGGCTTTTCTCTGTGAAGCAATGGCCATATGCACATGAATCCAGCTTATCAGGAACACGTTTCACTCAAGGCTGGGTCTGTACTTATAAGCAAAGGTCTTGTCTGTGCTCCTCTGACAGCCAAAGATTTTACAAGAAATGTTGAAAGAGCTGGTGAGGGCACAACTTGGTCCAGAAAGAAAAAAGTGAGACCAGATTGAGAGCTGTGTCATTCAGGTTTCTAATTTTTAGCTTTCCTCTTGTATCCTTGCTATTGTTGTGGACACAAGCTCTCCTTTGAGCACAGCTGTGCACCTGAAAACATCATCTGCAGCTGATTTTTCATGCAAGAGGAGCTCCCATGGGAGCTCTCCCTCACCTATTTTGGGATGAGCAGCAAATACCTTCTGTTTCAGGCATTTTACCCAAAACAGGTGACAGAGTACTTGCATGAACAACTCTGCTAGCAGCTCTTTGAGAGAAGGCTGGTGAGGACAGGTGAGGCTGATGCTGTTATTCCTTCTTCCAGCACAGCTGCAACTGAAGTGAATTTCTGCTCTGTGTGTGTCTGTCTGGTTTAAAAGTTTAATTGGAAGTCCTGTATTTCCTATTTGACTACAAATGTCACAGGTGGTAAGGCACATCTTTGGGGTGAGAGTCCTTAAAGACAGCCAAGTGGCTGGGCATGAAACATGGACTTTAACGCTCATTTTAGACTGAGATGAAAAAAAAACCCGCAAGAAGAGTATGCTGTGAGAATACAACACTAGGAGACTATATATACATCAGCAGTAGTACGGGACAGTAGGAATAAATCTGTACAGGAACACAGCTGGTGCTAAAGGTCTGGCATCTATGGTTGTGGGGTTCTACTTCAGACTAGTTGTAATCTGGTCCTGTGGACTTAATGCCCTTTAAGCGCTGGAGTAAAATAGGTTGATTTCTGTAAGAAACTGTCAGGAATAAATTGGAATAACATTGCAGCCTAGTTTCAACTAAGGAACCCAGTAAATGTGTCCCAATACTGTCACGGTGTGAAGCACAGTAAGTGGGGGCATTGGGAAGATTTGCCTTGAAAGGTCGTCTGAGACAGTAATGTAGAAACGTCCAAAGTTACCCATGCCACCTGCTTTGGGAGCAGGCAACACACAAAATGTCAGTCTAATGGATCAAAAGGGATGGCTGTCCACTAAGGTTACCTTCTCAGCTCTGTAGTGGCTTTTGCTCCCAGCACTACTAGGGTTGTCAGCAAAGTCATTAAGTAGCTATATATTTAAAAATTCGTAAATAATCCTACTAAGGTATCAGATTTCTCTCTAATATTGCCATATCACTGGTAATATGTGCCCTCTTTCAGTGATATATGGGGAAGACAAATGGAGCATTAGCTCTATTTAGTTCAAAGTTTTGTCCATCCAGGTATGTGTCAACCATATGTTAGGTAAGAATGTGTGAAAAATATATTTTATTTTTAATCACATAAATATATTTTCATAAATAAAAAAAATCAGCTCTATTTTATGATTTTTTCTTATTGTTGTTCTTTCAATGATATACTCTGCTGCTGCCATTTTCATAATTCCTTTTGTCTGCTCTGAGGGAGAAATTCAATCCATGCTTAATCTGCAGCTCATCCACTTTGGGATAGAAAATAGCACTAAAATGAGAGTTGCCAATTAACTTCAAATTTAGCAACACTGAAGAAAGAATGGAATCATTTGCATCCCCCTTGAACACAATGGATATTACTCTGAAAAAGCAAATAGGCTATAGGTTACGCCCTTGGCTTTCTCTAGTACCCTTGCCAGCCGCTCTATGTGGCTGTGCCTGATGATGTGCTGCGGATGGGGAGTGCCATTCATTCTGCAGGATGCAGCCCTCTGCTGCCTGCTCAGATGGGGCATAAGCAGTCCTAGCTGTTGTATTTCCTAGTAAGACAAAACAAAAAGATGCTGTTTCAAGTGAAGGACCCAATTGGAGGACTTCTCAAAGCTTCTGATTAGATGGGACCTGAATGAGAGAGGAAAAGGGCCTCATACAAGGTCAGAGCTTTGTCAGCAAAGGCTACAGTGTTTTTACTGGCTTTACAATGTTCTTGAAAACGGGAGTGATTTGCCTGGGTAATTAGGTCAGGATTGTAATAGTTTGGCTTCCTTTTATCCTTGTTATATGGATAACTCAAATTTATTTTTTCTTCTCCACATAGTCAGCAGTACAATTTCAAAATTGACACAGTGCTTATCAGAAGTTAGTAATTGGACAGTGGAACCCATTTGTTTGATAAAACTGAACTGTTCATTTTTAGTTTCCAAAAGCTAATAGGCATTGTTCCTTCTTTGACATTTGATTTTAATGGCTGTAATGTTGCTCCTGTCTCAACAGCTATGTGTCTGGGTGTTTTCCTTGACTCCACGCTTTCTCTGCAGGCTGTAGTAGACCGTTTTTAACTCTTTAGCTTCTGGCATCTGTGGTAGTTTCCTCACTCCTCCAAATGCTGCTGTATCCCATGGAGCTGTCAAAGACAAAGTGCTGAGGTTCAGCGGTGAATTCAAGCTGAAGGTAGAAGTGCAGTTTTTGCCACACCTGCACTGCTCTACTTAGTTCAGAAATCATGTAATCTTAAAAAAATCTTCATTATAGCTTTGTGCCAGTATGATCCTATGAAAGTCAGTGGGGTGGGACAAAACTTGGATAAAAAAGGATGTGTAAAACTCCTCTGACTGTACCATTTGCTGCTGATGGAGTTCTCCGAGGTACCACTTTTGTAACTATAGTAGTGCCTTACTGCAGCTCCTTTTTCTTCGGCGTTCAAGCAAAATCAATTCATGAACTATGCAACACTGCTTTAAGGCTCTTTTTATGAGACTAGCCTAATCTACATATGGCATTGTCCTTACTTTACAGTCTTTTAATTGGCTACAAGCAGCTTACCATATTGATTGAAAAATTCTTCTTGTTCCATTTAGAGCTATAGCTAATTATGATCTTTCTCCCCTCCTTGTCTTCTTGATTTGTAGTTCACATCTCAGGAGCTCTCTCCTTTCTCTGTCAGCCCAGAGTCTTCTCTACTAGAATTTATTCCCACCCTAGTTTCATAAAACCTCATGTTTAAGCTGCTGCTGTTAGCCAGATACTGAATAAAACAGACCTGGGGCTGGATGGCAAATTCTGCTTTCCAAATATACTGGGCAGCTCTTGCTGGAATCATTATGTGAGATAAGATTGGCTGTTTAGAGAGTACTTCATGAGTGAAATAGAAAATATAAATTAAAAAAAATAAATTGACCTAAGTATTTTGTGTAGGTTTATGGGGCTAAGGTCAGCTAAAAATTCAGTTAGTAAATAAAATCAGTATTTCCTTACAGTTAAATGCAATAGAATCCTTACTGAAAAGGCTTTTAAAAACAACAGTTGTCACTTTTGATAACTGTAAATATGTAGCAAAGTTAATTCATTAACATTATTATGGAAGGAAACACCCAAAGAAAATGCTATGATGAAGTATTATTTTCCAAAGATCTGACTGTAGTAATTTCTTCTAGATTATGATCCAATGATCCATGAACTTCTAACTCCTGCAAAAGGAAAGTGATAAATATCTCAGAATATCCACCTTATTTTTAAGACTGGTGTGTCACATTGCCCTACAATCCTCACTGCTGTTGTAATCAATGGGAAATCCATCTAAACAAGAAAGATGTGAACTGGCATACCACACTTCTGTCATGACTACAGGTGATTGATTAAAAAAATTCTACTTGACACCCTGTATCACAAACTGGAGACAGGAATTTTAGCCTAATTCAGGAACTCAAAGGAAAGTTATTTCAAGATCTGGAAAATGTTGCCATCAATCTCTTTGGAGGAAAGAGTGTGAATTATTTTTATCATTCCATGTCTGTAATATCCACATTTCCTTCTCTTATGTCTTATTTTACACATTTAATTCAAATAAGAGCAAACGTGTTCTGGCTGAATGTCATATATATATATTGTATATAATAGAACTATGATTAACAGTATGAATAATTACCACTTGCAACTAAACAATTCAGATTGATAGTTTCATTAACAAAACAACATGGGGTCATTATAAGGTTCTGGTCGCTGCCCCCAATCTTAGAAAAAAATATAGTTCTCTGAACCGCCAATCTGATCTGGTGATAAAATATCCCAAGTAGGCTCACATTAAGCTGGATAATATGCAGGCTGCTTGATTTGTATTGAATATGTGTCTGGTGGCTGGAACCCACTGTAATGAACTAGCCCACAAATCACAGCTTAATGGGAATCTACTTATACATATTGCTTAATTAAAAGTTGTGAGCTTATTAACATGTGTCTTTGGCACTGAGCTTTGGGGATGTAATCTCTGTGCAAATAAGTCTAGGTTGTAAAAGTTTTATAGATTGACAATGATATTAAATTCCATACCTTAATAACCCATCATTTTCTCAAAGCACGGCTCCTATTCTGCATTTATTCAAAGCTGTGACAAATTATTTGTTTGTAATTCTTTACAGTGTGGGAGTTTGTGTTCTTGTTTTATCTCAGAAAGCTGGTGCTGCTGATGTTTCATTGCTTCTGTCTAGTTTTTTGGGTGTTGCGAGCTATTCTGGCTGGCATACAGGCTCAGAGGCTTTTTTTTTTATTACAGAGACACCCCATGGCACAACACCACTAGTTAGGATTGTGCCAGTGTTTCCATTATAAACCTCTGTTTTCATGGGTTTATAACTCTACTGTAAAAATTTGCTTCGGGCTCAAACTTGGCCTAGAAGTTCTGCGAGTAGGAGAAAACATTTTTTAACAATTAGAACAAAAATGTGCAGTATGTTGCTCTTTACTTGGTTACATGACTTTCTTCATTTCTGTATAACTAGTTTCAGAAATACTTCTGTCCAATTTTATTTTTTTTCTTGCTTTACGTGACATCTTAGCTGGACAGTTTTTCCATCTCAGCTAATTCCACTTAATGCTCATTATTGCTTTAATTTTACTCAAAAGAGAATAAATTAAATAAATCAATCTCTTGTAAGACTTTAAAAATTACTTCTGAATGCGATAGCTCATCTTGCTTTATGGAAATATTTAAGTTATTTCACCCTCTTTGGCAACTCCCCCTAGAGACTTTGCAATAAGATGGTGCTACAGGAGAGAATAACACAGAGAATTTATAAATGGAGATAGAAAGATGAGCTTTCAGAGGTTGTTGCAAGTCACAGATTCCAGTGGGTTTTATGAATATAACATACACTATAGCTATCCTTTCAGAAGAGAATCACACATTTTCACATTACACCCTCTGAATCACAGCTCTATTCTCATTAGTTTTGATGGCTTCCTCTTCAAGAACTCTGCTTAAGGAAAGGGCTGTGGTTATTCCTCCTCCCTTCATGCCTTATCCCCCATCCCCTGCCTTAATGTTGCACCAAAGATTGGCTGGTTTTCCCCAGACAACCTTTTTGCTAAAAAAGGGTTAGAAATTCAAACAGATGTACTCGATCATGTGAGAAAATTGTCTTCATTGCCAGCATCAGGTCACTGAGTAAGTGCAAATGAAACCAGCTCTCTTTAAAGGACTTGAGTGTGAGAGGTAAGGACTTGACTCTCCATGAAGGACTTGAACGTGGGAGGTGACCATCAGTCTGAGAGGAACTGCACTGAGCAGCATGGTGTCTACCAGAAGTCTATACAGTTGTTCTACCCTTTAGGAGATAGGAGGAGGTGTGCTATAGCTTTGTCTCTGTGCTTTACTATCACGTAATCCCTGAAAAATATATCCAAGGGGCAAAGGCAGACGGTTGTTCAAACAAACATGCAGACTGGCAGGATTCTGCTGTGGCAGATCCATCAGATCTGATGTAGGCAGTCTGACACCCGTGCAGCTGAGTCCAGCCTGAAGTTTTTCTGCAACAGCATAAATACTGAGCAGCACTATGGTATCTTTTCCATGGTGTGCTGTCACCAAACCAGGATGATTACCTCTCTTTGGAGACTGACACCGTGGCACAGAGCAGAGCCTCAGGTCTGAGCTGCCTTACGAGAAGGCATCTCTTCCAGACGTGCTAGAGCTTTTTTTCAGTCACTGTCACGATACGCAAACGCTCTTGTGCTTCCTAAAGCTTTGGGCTGAAAGCTTTTAGTTAGATCATTACCAGAAGCCTACTACTGAGTGAGGTTTTTGTTGAGGAAAAGGAGGGAAAGAAGGGTTTTTTTCTGCAAAGGGCTCCTGAGTGGCCCATATCTAGTTTCTAGCCCAGTCCTTGGTATCACATTGAATGCCGCTATAGGTCCACTCACAACACATTGAGGTCCAGCAGCCAGTGGACCTGGACTAGGCTGTAGTATTTCACAATCCTGATTTGTACAGAATCTGACACAACAAGTGTTCCTCCATCATTTTTTACAGAGAGCATTATGTAATAATGAAGTACTAATCACAGGCGACTAACAACTAGATATTTCTTCCTAGAATAGGATGCAGATGAGTATGTCAAAGTGAGGATGTAAGTATTGTTTTCAATATATATGCTAAAATAAACTGTGTAAGTACTCTGTGCTCACAGCAGTTAGCATAACTGCATATGACAATTGAATAACCTAAGTTATAATAAAATATCTGTGAATGATTTTGTTTTGGAAGCCCACAAATTTTCAGTCCTGTACATGGACTGCTTTTATTCCAGTTGCTTCATTTTTGCATTCATTGGCAGTTCTGATAGTTTAAAAAATAATTATTTCAGTTTGGCACAAAACTCAGTTATTCTGAACAACTGACTAGAAAAAGATCAAGTCAGATGTGGTTTTGATTTCAGACTTTACAACTGCACAGCAAAAAGGAATTTTGAAACAAATGGTTGTTTCAACCTGATTTGTCAAAATGTTTAATTAAAAAATGAAGGTACTGACAGCTGAATGTTCTTGAAGGAAATTATTTTTGCAAGAAGTTCAGCAACACTTTCATATTTTCATAAATCCATTTGATGGCACATTTTTGTCTGACAAAAATCTTCACTGCTTTAATACCAAAGCCATACTCTTAGGACCTGTCTCAGAAAGCAATGAAATACCATTGAAGTCTGTGGAACTTGAGAAAGCATTTGAAGTCTTGAACATGCTAAGTTTCTGTCCTGATTCCTTCTGAGCCTCATGCTTTAGAAATCTACTCTGTCTTAATTAATTTGATTAAGTAGCGTTTTGTCTGAGACACCCTCCATTGTGAGGAAAAGGAAAGTAAGAGCTGTTGGCAGTTAGTTAGACTAATGAGAAAATGATAATTTCTCTAATACCCTGCCAGGGTCCAGTAAAATACTACTTGCATTAAAATAAAAGTTATATTTCCCTAATCTTTCAGAGATGTGTGATTCTTTCAAACTTATATTAAAATCAAAGACTTATTACTGTCCCAAGCCCCTATTAGTTCCAAGAGATATGTTTGAATTCCAGGGAAGAAAGAGAAGAATTAAGTGCAAATCTGTCTTACATGCTTTTGTATTGTATCCTTTCCACTTTTATTTTTCTCTTAGTAGTAAAGATGAACTTAGGTATGCCTTTTGAATACCCTCACTCATTAGGCAGCCAAATATTGCAGTAGAAGCAATGTTTACACGTTATTTTATCCGGGTAAGAAACCCAGAGACAATAACCCCAGCTCTCTCTGTGTAATACAGACAGCTGAGCAATTAACCCTGAGCTGAGCATCCTTACTTAGTTGCACTTCTCATGCACATACTGGTTGTGAGGAAGTCTCGCAAAAGGCATTCAGAGAAACAGCAAAATCAATGTCAGAGTGCTAGAAGAACAAGGGACAGCCAGCAATGGTGGCACCATATGGGAGGTGTCCAGGAACCTGGGGAGCAGCAGTGTGCTGCTTCTGGAGTCATCCAAACCTCATCTTCTCACGTTGCCATGCTCAGTGGCTCACCGAAGCATTCAAGGAATGTGTGCTCGTCCCACAAAGGGAGTATCCTTATTTTGTAGCATCTGGGGTATAAGTAACCACAATGTGCAAGACCTGAGTAAAAGCAAGTTATTAGCATGGCTGACTTAGGCAGGAGATTCTCTGTTGCTGTTCCTTCTGTGCTTCAGCAGCTGAACACAAAGCAACATGCCAAGGCCAGAGGAAAAGCCAGACCTAAGCAAGGATCACAGACACTCCTTAGCCTTTACACATCACACATAGACAAACAAGGACAAGCTGAATTCATTAACTCCACACTTTTCAAGTCCTCTGTGTATGTGACTCAAACTCTCCTTAATACAGCGTACGAGCATACTTTCTCAAAGCTCTAATTGATATGCAGACAGAACTTTTTCATATTAATGGAATTCACAGCTAATCTTCAGGGAAAAAAGATCAGCATTTTTATGTGAAATTAGGTGTATATTGCTTAATCAAGGCTTTTCTGCCTTAATTCACTAACAATAAGTATTCATGCTGGTTCTTTTTCAAAAGTCCCTTTGTTTCAAAACAGCTAATAATTTTCACACAGTTACAGCTAATTATCAAAGAAAAACTAATGAGGCTGTTCATGACATAGTGCAAGAAGTATTTCTGTTATGATACTATACATTTTTGATGAAATACAAATTTTTTGCATTTGTCTTCCATATTGTAGGTATCCGAGGAACAAATTATGTCTTATTTGCTACCCCAGAATGCCAATGAGCAAAATTCCATTTTCCACCAAAAAAAGCCTCTGAGTACCCCAGTGCTTCACAGAAAGATGAGTCAAATCCTTCCTTCATGAGTACCACATCAGTTTTCTGCCCAGACACTTGACCTTACAGAAAAGATGCTACGCAATCCAGACTACAGCACCAGGAATGTAACTAGAAGAATAATAAGGCAAAGAGAGGTGAGACCTAGAGAAGCAGGAGCAGGTGAGCAGTAGGCCTTAAGGCCAAAAAGTTGGCTTTGACCTGGCTGAAGTTTGCAGTGTGAAATATGGAAGCAGTTGTTTTAATCTACAGAGAAACCCTGCTCCCTCCTAAGTCAGCTGGAATGTTGCCCATCTATGCCAAGGAGCTGGCACTAATGCTACACCCAAAGGACTATATAGCGACCAAACAAAAAGGGTATGACAACCTTGTAGGACATGGTTCCCTTCACCTCACTCAGGCAAATAATCAGTAATTATTCAGGCAGTGAAGGCAGAGTTTAATTTCTTATGTAATTAAGACAAACAAGATAGGGCTGCTGTTGTAATGCTCTGAGAAAAGCGACTTGTGCTAATAGCTCCCATGCAAAAAAGAGAGATAGAGAATAATGATTCTCTGGATTTTTGAGTTCCTGGATAGAAAATGAGATCTTGTTTGTATTATCTAAACTTTTTGAGCTTACTGAGCAGGAACTGGAGGAATAAGAGATAAACTTTATTCAAATTTATTCAATCATGGTCTCAGAGGAACTCAGTGTAGTGAAGAGATAGATGAAAATGTTTAATTGTTTAAAAACAATAAAAAAAGAAATTTATTCTGAAAAATAAAATTATGAAAAAAATCAGAGTATCCAGTTTCAAAGTAAATCCACATACATATCTGGGCATATCTAAAACACTTATCAAAGGATTTACATTATAATGCTGATGATTTCATTGTTCTTTCTGACCTTTCATGAACATATCCTGAAATTAAAGGGCTCTTTATTCATCATGCAAGTACAGCTGAAGTGTTGCTAGTACAGGCTTTTCTGTCATGTCACACTAATCTATGTACCCCTAAAGGTGGGATGATCATTATTTCTCTCTGTGCTAGAGCACTCTGGACCATGATATTAAGTGGGGGGAGAACTATATGTCCTATTTCTGAGAGATGAGACAAAAATACCAGTATTTCGCACTGTCCACTGGGTAATCATATATCAGTAAAAGCACCTAGAACCTGACTCAGTATCCATAGAAGACAAAGGAAATATTTCAGTTAGCTTCACCTGGGTCCTTTGTGCTCTTGGGCTAGATTTTATCAACTGAAAACCACAAGAGAGATATTTGTGCTGCAATAGCTCCCTTCTGAAGCGACTACCTAAAATCAACTGTTACATAAATATTTGAGCGAGACAACTATAACTGAATCTTTATGTTACAGTATTTGCTGTGTTCAAAGCCAATCTAAAATATACAGTATGCAAAATAGAGATCCATATCTGCAAACATGGCAAGTGGCTTCTGGGGTGCTCTGTTTAGAGTGCTAAAAGGTACTGAAAATCTGAGATAATCAGACTCATAGGCACCTTTTGAAAATGCAAGACTTGTTAGAAAACACTTATACATAGCCATAGTTAGGAGTGAACCAAAGCTGCCCAGCCCTGTGGAAAAGTTAGGTTTTGTTGTTTTCATTATTTGTAATTCAAAGTCTATTTAAAATAGTGGAATGACTTCTTGCCAGCTTGTTAGATTAAGGATTGCAAAAAAATATTTAGGAATACCTAGAATTAAATCCTCTGAATTAACCTTTCTAAAAGCAAATATGTATACTTGAGTCAGTATTTTGTTCTTTACAATCTTGGAAGTGCCAAGTATGGGGGAAAAGAGGCTTTTTTTCTATTTTCTTTTTTTTTTTTATATATATTTGAGCTCAGTTGTGAGAGTCTTGGCATTCTCACATCTGATTTTCACTGGATTTCTTATCTAAAACTGTAGAATCAGAAGGATTGAATAAGCATCTTAACATCTGAGATTTGCTAATTGCTGGATATAATGAGCACCTGATGCTTTAAGATAACAAGACCCCTTTTCAGCCTTCACTTGTGAGGGCATATTATGTTGTGTTTCTTCATGCTAAATAGAAGACAGAGAGTGACTACTGGTGTCAGAAGAAATAAAATCAAGATATCTCCCAATAACTTGAGAGCCAATATATGTCACTGCTCTAGCTCCCTCTGCTCTTGATATTGTTTAAGGAGTTCTGTGTAAACCCACCTGGGAATGACAGAGACAGACAGCAATCAAGGCAGTCCTTCTTGAAGAAGCAACTGTAAATCTGACAGAGAATGAGTTTATTTACTCCTTTGCTTCCTCAGACCTTCACAAAGCCATTGGGAATTATACCAGGATGGATATATGAATATGGCCACTGTGAACTCTATTTACTGGAAGAAATTTCTTATACTTCTTATTGCACACAACCAGGAAATGAAAATTCCTTGGGAACATGCAATATAACGGATTTTACCTCTAGTCATCTTAAAATGTAATAAAACCAACACTTTATGATAAGAAGGAACTTACATTTAGGCAATGAGTTTCACTTAGCACTGCTGACTGCATTTCTGCACATGGGATCTGAAAACAGCTGCTTTGTGAGGAAGCAAAGCTTGCAGCTGATAAAGATCGTAAGGTCTTCCACGGGCTGCATTTTAACCCTTCTTAATTGCGAGATCAGCTGTGCTTTACCGAGAGAATCCCTCCTGCCTTCTTTAACTCTACATTCATATTTGACAATACAGGTCTTACTTTAAGAATTACCAGCACTGGAATGAATCTCATTGCTGTTCACAAGTGCTGATAAGATTGCATATGTCTTTCGCTTATTAACCTTTTCAAATGTGACTGTATTCAGCAGCATTGAACATCGTCAGATGTAAACCATCAAGTAACTCATTATATTAGGCAATGACCAGCTGCAGATTCTGAGACCAAGCAACAGACGTTAGATTTATACAAGGGGATGCAGGCAGAGCAAACCCTCTTGCCTCCACATCAGCCTGCAGGAGCAATTCATTTCCAGTCTGCAAGCAGCAGAGCACAGTGCTAGATCCATGCAGGCATATATAAATATATCGTGGTGTTGACTCTGCCGTTCTTTCTCCATTCAGTACTATATTCACATGAAGACTGATCTCACAGTAAATCACTGCTCAGTCTGAGGATGGGTGGGATCATATACTTGCACATGTTTAGCTCTAGGAAATTTGGCTTATTTACGCCTTTGCCTCCAGATATTTGGTTAACTTTTTTTTTTTTTTTTTTTGGGTGAAGTTATTCTAGCTGCTAGGCTTTGTGCTGCTCGGCACACAGGTATTTTCTGCCCCTTGTTGCATTGATGGGAGGACGCTTTCTTTTTTTCAACAATTTTTGAACTGTATTTCCACTAATATTTTAGTTTGCAACACTTAGACGAAAAGCACTTAAAAATGTGGTATGGATATTACTGTGTGGCTTTGGTTTCCACATATTTAAGCCTCAGTTAAGACTGTACATATGAGCTGCTGAAACAGTTTCCAATTACTCCTTGGGGTTTGGCCATTGACTTCTGTATGTCAAGCTTTCAACTCATGTGCAAAGTGAAATTAATTACAAATTTATTGATACTGTCACAATTTTAAAATTTCAATTGAATTGCAATAACTTTTAGCAAAAGCAGTGTGTTCAAGTAGCAGCAATGTTAGTGAATTTCTGGAATAGAAGAAAGGATAAGTTCATACATTCAATGCAATAACTACTGTAGATCTTAAAAACTTGATATCAGTAAAAATTGAAATGCTTCCAACAAGATAATATCTGATTTCTTCCATCCCTGAAAAAACAGGCAAATCCCATGCTAAGTATTTTTTCTCTCGGGTCAGTGCTTCTTTCTTTCTCTGGTTCTTCTCTTAACTCTCTTTTTACTCTTTCGGTATTCCTTTACCTTTACACAGGCTCCTGTCTTCAATCCCTTTTACGCTTATTTCTGAGTACCGTCAGCACAAACACAAACTCAGCTCCTTTTGCTCCGCTGCTGACTCCCATCACTTCCTTGCCTCTTTAGACCTGCTTCCTCCTACCCTAAAATACCACTTCCTCTCATTCTCTGCTCTCTCTCTGAAGTGTTTCAGATCTGCTCTGAAGACCACACAGCTTGTAGTTTCTTCGTTTTCCCTGTGCAACCTCTCCCTCCTCTGCCTCATTCCACCACTGCCTGGCCTCCAGGGCAGTGTGTCTGTCCCGCCTGAGCCTTGCCACTAAGTCACATCCCTGCCTTTACAACTCTTCATCTCTTTGAGAATGAGCCAGTTTCTCCAAGCCCCTCCAAAGTGACCCAACCGCCTTGGTAAACTGCTGGAAGGCCACTCCAAAGAGAAGTCTGTTTGTCTGTTGCTTTGACTCCTCTTAGTCTTCTGCAGCAAGCAGTTGTGTTGGCTTCCACATACTACAATCCCTTTTTTTGCACTGCTTGAAAGCCCCAATGCTTTTCTCACAATTCCTTCACAACTCTGCCTCATGACTCTCCTTTCAATTCCTCCTTCAAGCTCCTTTTTTTACTGTGCAAAAAAAAAAACCCTACCGGGGTCTACAAAGTGCTTAGCAAGAGTCTGACACAAATTTACTGTTATTCTGCAAAAATAAAAATAAAATAATAATAAAAAAACTCTGTTCTCTCCAGTCTGCCTGCCTATCTGACTTTTTATCTCAGAGTGCGCATGCAAGTTTTCTGAGGCAGGGGCCATAAGGCTGTACCACTTTTCTGTGAATGCATATCCTCTAGCAGAAAAGCCTGATCCTGGGAAATGCTGAGCCAGCAGCAAAAGGTGCTTTGTTTGGATAAAGGTCTTTCCTGTTCTGTCATTTCTGGAGAGTCTTATGGTTTTCTTTCTTTCCTTTACATTGTTTTCATTTACTCATGTGGCTAAGAATGTCTTTAAACAGCAGTGATGGATTCTACTCTAGCTCTTGATACGTAGGTGTCTGTAGATAGGTTAATGAAAAAGGAAAGTAAGGTGCTACACAGCAGAGATAATCCTAATGTTGACATCACTGAGTGCCTCTTAGCTGGCAGAATAAACCCTAACAATACTCCCATGCAATATTTATGTTTAAATCTAAATCAGGACATACATATGGAAAAACTATATATGATGACATTGCAGATTGCTGTTTTTTCAAATAGGTCCTTCAGGGTAGCAGCTGGATTGGTTTTAAGATAGGAGCTTCTTAATCCAGGCAGATGTAGCTCTCATCAGAAGTTAATTTGCAGAGATATTCACATATGCAAATCATGTCACAATGCTGAAATGCAGCCACGTAATGAGTGGAAAATGTTATACCCATAAATCATACTACCACGATCATCAAAATTTCCACTCAGCCAGGACAAATTCAACATCATTTATGTCTTTCCATCTTTTAGCCCATAAAAAAATCTGTGTTTTTGGAGAGTGTGTTACACTGGTGATCTTAAAACTCCCAAGTCTGGTATAATGAGTCCTCAAGTGCATTATAACTTACCAGTAATTACATTTCAACATTTCTGCTTTCAGCAGTTAGTGTTTTATTCATAAACATTTAAACACTGAATTAGGCATAAAATAAGAATGTTGGCAACAACCTGGCTTAATTTCATTAACTATTAGGTAAATGTAGTGCTGCTTCTTCAAATAATCCTTGGTTTGAATGCTAAAGATGTAATGAACTTCATGGTTCATAGCATCTGACACTGCTTAATTAATGGGTGCATTTATAGTACATAGGCCTCGGTAATTGATTTATATGCATGATTTGCACATACAGCTGTTAGTTCCTGTAGGAAAGTCATAATTCAAATGTGTGCAAATTTTCTAGATATGGGGAAAGGGGGAAAAAAACACCTCTCAAACTTGTCGAGTTCCCAAAAAACATGATGGCAAATAAATAACACAGGAAAAATAAATAGAACCGGAAAAAATCTACCAGAAGCAACATTAATGTTACAGCTTTGAGTTTCCACAGCTCACACATTTCAAATGGAAAACATGACAAAATGCTTCTCAGCATTTTTTTCCCTCTTTACAGTAGATGTGGTTAAGCCTATATATGCTCACACACCTCTGTGAGTCTGTTCATATTATAGTGTATGCAGGGTGAATGGAGTCCACATTTTCTATGCCTGAGTTTTTCTGCTTCACTCACATACACATAAACACACACAAGGTTTACATAATTTAGATTTAGGAGCAAGTACAATAAAGCTAAGAAAAGGTTATGCTTAATATTACACATATTTAGTCTTGGGGCAAATCTTCTCGTAACCAAAGCCAAACATTGGAGACGAGGGAATTCAGCACAGGTTTCCTAGCCTGTCCAACAGATTATTCATGAAAGCCAAACTGGTGTGTTGAGAAGTCGATGCTGAAGAATAACTGATCTCTGAGTGGAAAGAAGTCTCCTGTGGCAGTTTAAAAAAGGTTGAGGAAGAGAAACAGCTATTTCTGGATTATCCATTACCTTGGAGCTAAGCCTGCATCCTTCCTAGTCCTCTTCTTGCTGTTTGGTGTATCCCAAGCAACAGTCTCACGTGCTGAAGCAAGCATCCCCATTCCAGCACAGAGTTCCAGCTCCCCATCTTTTTCCCTTACACTGACAACTACCCTGCACTGGTGGCAAACCTTATTTCAAGGGTTCTTGCAGGAAGCCTTTGTCATTTTAGGGTTTTTGGTTTCTGTTATCAAAGCATTTCATTGTACATTAAGGAATGCAGAGTGCAGGCAGCTTGATGGCTTTCACAACCCTGGCTCCATTTCCTGGTGCTCTAAGGCAACACTTAGCTTTTCACTCTCCAGCCCCTTATACATTCTACATCTGCTATTCTAATGCCTGCATTCATCAGTAGACTGGCAATAATAAATTTTCTTCTTTCCTTTCTCCTTTCTTTCTAAAGGCTCTCCCTTGTGCACACGTTTGTCATTTCTTCACTATTGACTGCTGACTGGCCAAACCTCCATGAACAATAATTCCATTATAATGTAAGCCAGGGGCATGGTTGGCTTTATAGTTTGACTGGAGGCAGGTGAAAGGGTGGGAAGGAGATTATTTTAAACTCTTAATCATCACTCATCTTTTTTCAATATTCATTGACAAGCTGTAGTGGAAACTATACTTTTTTCTTGTGAACCTGGGCACTCTTCCAGATTCTTATTCCTTGGTATTAGCTCAATGGTTTCCTTCTGAGGGAGTTACTGCAGTCTTCTGAATGTAAATCTTTCCCATGGTGTTAGTGGCTATGTCCATACAGTCCATCAACGCCTTGCACTCAAATTGGTGGGCTAACATACCTTACATAAAAATGTTGTTTACATCACCAAGACCTAAAAGCTGTGAAGACCAACAGCTGAGAGCCTGAACCATGAGTCTAGTCCCCCCACACTGTAGATTAGATAAGTTTACAGTGCTATGTGGATGGAAAGTCTAATACGTCAACTATCACTTGAGATATGCTCAGTGATTCCCTTTGATTCAAAAGGTAGATAGGTGAGTTAAAAATAGAAATGGTGGTGTGAGGTAACATCTTCCTTTCTACTTGTGTTAGATACAGCTGTAGTGAAGTAGAGGCAGTTCATGAAGCCTTGGAGTGGTAAGGACCAGCTCAGCTGTTAACATCTCCAATGTAGCACTGATGGGCATCATAGAGCTATCACAGAATGACGGAATCACAGAATAATTTAGCTGAAGCAATAAGGTGCACTTCATGAATGAGCTTAGAGCGAAACTACATGACTAGATAAATCTACCAATGTTCACTTTAATGGTATGTCCACTTTCCAATATCTACATGAAATTGCACACACTGTTCCAGCTTTCCTGGAAATGGGCAGGATTTAGTCCATGGAGGAAATTGCTTTAGTTGCTATTATCTTTTATAGTGGAGGAAGCTGACAGGCAGAGAGTTAAGGTGCATTTAGAAGACATTCTATTGACATTGATTG
Organism: Coracopsis vasa; assembly: GCA_026283785.1. Taxonomy (NCBI): domain Eukaryota; kingdom Metazoa; phylum Chordata; class Aves; order Psittaciformes; family Psittacidae; genus Coracopsis; species Coracopsis vasa. The sequence goes on from JANHGB010044867.1 coordinate 33,291, forward strand.
ATTCATATACATTAAAAAAAAGAAGTAATTTGACATCCTAAATTTAAAGAAGACTAAAACTGGGAGAAGAAAACAGAATGAATGCATTGCAGCCACTGAGGTCAGATGATTAAGTGGCTTCTCCTCTTGACCTCTTCAGTCTGCTTTTACTGATCTGAAATACTGTTATAAGTATTTTGATCATGGGCTTAGATTTTCAGGGGGTTTGGCCTCTGAAATTACCTTCAAATCATTATGTATTTTTCAGAGCAACAGAATGACTTTCTTGGAAGATATAAGCAGAAACAGTGATTACCAAAGATAACAAATACCCTGTAATAGAAACATTTTCTGCTAAAGCTTCCTTCTCTCCAGCTCATAATCCAGTTCTCATTGATTTCAAAAGCAGTTGGGCTTCATCTGATCACTAGTTATTAAATGGCTTCTGAAGTTATAAAAAAACCCCAAAGCTTTGCTAGAAATAATCTGTGTTTCCTTGGCAGACTGTAACAATAATAACAATTATATATAAACATGCACATACACACATTTCCTTTCCATTTTTATATCTTCAATCATCTGGAGTTCTTCAAGCATTTTATGCAGGTGAGTAAAAAATAATTATCTTTGTTTTGCAGGCACAGAGAGAAGGTATGGTTAAAGTTGGCAGAAAAAGGCAGAATATTGTGAATTTTCCACTGAGATTAAAAAAAAATCAGAATTATATGAAAACTGTTCTGGGTTTGTTTGACCAAAGCACACTCTGTTCAGCATTTTTAGCCTCTCCTTTATTCTTCCCAGCCTCTCAGGTCTCCTTGAGACAAAGTTTGAACTCTCATGGCACCCTGAGCATCGTTCTTGACGTTAAATTGCATAACTGGTGAAGAATATCTAGTAAGCATGTGTTCTCTCTGTTCAGATAGGACCGTTTTAAGGTCTACCATTTCTAAGAGTCCAATCCTGATCTTGCTCCCATCTAGTGTGCTTTTTCAGTACTGTGCTGGCATTGCTAGCAGGGGTTGCTTCCTCACTGCCCCATGTCTGTGTCCAAGCTATGCAGACAGGCAGCAAAGGTAGTCAGGCAGAAGTGGAGCACTGGGGTATGCCATGCCCAGGAGCTCCTCTGTTTGGCTCCAAGAGGTTCCCTGCCATTTACCCACAGGGCACATCTTTCTCATCATGCTGCTGGTCAGGAAATGCTCTTCCACAGCAACATGGCTACAGTCCTTCCCCTCCCAAAATCTGACCTTACCCATGCAGTATCTGCAGGGATAATGGTAAATGAGTGAACAGACAAGACTGAAGGCATTAGCTGGTTTATTAATGTGGCAGGATTCCCGTTATATGCATCATATAGCACTAGAAACCTGATTTTTCAATCAGTATTGATGCTTCTTACTTGCATGGTGCATTTTGCTCTATGCATGTCCTCTTGACTGGTTCTAGACCTTGTTCTTTCCCATGCAATGGTTCCCAATTTTGTGGCTCTTTGCACAGCAGGGAAATATGCTGAAAGCTGCTGTGGTCTCTTTTGGACTATTTAAAACCATATGGATGTGATCTTGTGATTAAAAATAAAGTTTCCTGTAAACAGGTTCCTGGGAAGTATTCGGCTGCTCTGCAAAGGGATTACAGCTAATTCTAACTAAGGAACACTTGAAAACTATTAGGAGAGAGTAATTTTAGCAGTTCTACAGATGATTAAAAAGTCATTTTCTAAAATATTCTCACTGGAGGGTTTTTTCTTTTCTTAAAGAAAACATTTAATTGCTCCAATCAACCATAACTACTTTCTGTTTATGATGTAATTTGTATACCCTGATCACAAGGTATATGACTATTTTTCATATTTGCATATGACTGTATTCCCCGCAGTTCCTATCAGCCACCTTTAATTGACCGTAACTCACTGCCCATTAAAGAAGGAAGGACTAAAGCGAGAGAAAAAGGGGAGCACTCTCGTTTACATTACCATGACCTGACGCACTTTGTAATGCCCCTCTGACAGATACAGTTTCTATTATTTTTCACCTCATATGACACCAGCAGCTGAAGTCCCACCTCACAGATAGGTGAGTCTGGCTTTTATTTTAGCCCCAGAATTTGCTGTGGCATCACCCACCTGTGTGCTACTGGTACAGGTTTAGTCTCTCTTACAAGATGCACAAGACTTGAAAAGGTGTTTAGTCTCTTTAACACTTGTCAACACTTGAAAAGGTAAATAGATCAAGTGATCACAGACTGGGGCTCCTCTTCCCATCCTGGATGCTGAAGGATGCCGAAGTTATACAGCTCCTTTACCATGCAGCAAAGAATGCTGTTTCCCACACACCGCTCCTTGAGGATGTGGCATGGTAAGTAACAATAGTGTCCACATATTTTAATGTGCTGTTGACATTCTGTTCAAGACCTCAGTTTTTCCTGATAACATATCTGCAGGTCTTGGCTGACCAGTAACACAGGAAATCAGGCACATTGACAGTCTCACCTGCTTTTAGATCCTGCCTGTGTAATAAATGCAGCACAATTTAGTTTTTTCAAAATCACTGTGTTGCATATGGTGAAGTGCTATTGATACTGCCTTTAAGTTGTTATTGCAGCCTTTTTATTTTGCAGCACTCAGAAGCAGGTAAATTCAACAATTTCACATGGCAACTCAGATTTGGCAAGCATTTTGACCATAGTATTTGGTGAGCAGTATGCACAGAAGGGCAGCTAGGCTGTCACTTTGTTGTGGTTTCCTCTTGGGATAAACAGCTCCATTTCATTATGAAAACAAATCATGGCAAGTGATTGCCATTACAGAGCTATGAAGTTCATTCAGTATCGGGAGTCTGCATTATCTCATGCCTCATCCATGGGACACTGTTAAGCAGTGTCTTAACATCTATTGCTTTATGCTTTCTTATAGATTTGTTTCCTGACTAGAATAGACCCAGAAAACACCAAGTGCATTTTTGGTGATATAACTCTCAATAATTTTTATTTTTTTTTTTGAGGGAATTGTTTTACCCTAAAAGATCATTGCAGCAACACAGCAACACTGAGCTTTTGCCCATGATGGAGCAGCTCCACAAATGAGCCTTTGGCATGGTACCTGGCACATCTGTTGCTGTGAGAAAGTAGCTGCCAATGGTTTAATCACTAGGACCACTCTAAAATTTTTGAGGGATGCAAAACCTAATATTCTCTCAGCATTTTGAATTTTCAGGCCTTGCATGAGAGCCCACTGAAACCCAAAACTTCAGTATGTTTTCCCCAAGAGTTCTCATGGATGTTTTGAAAGTTGGAACATTTTTACTTGCTTTAAAATAGTTCTCAGGAGCACCTGCCAAGGACTGGGTACCCCAGTGTCATAAAAACATGAAACAACAGAGTGCCAGTAAGCGAAAAGGAGTCGTGGTTCAGAGCAGCAGAGCGCTGGCAGCAACTTGTTGGGCCCTCCCTGCTCACACTCGTGATGCCCAGAATGCCTTGGTTAGGCCTTTGAACTAGCTAAAAAAAGATCTGATGTTGCCCAGGCTTTTCCACAACATGCCTGGCCCTGCCAAGTGCAGAGTGTGGCTTCCTCTTCACTTGCAACCTTGGGCTGGAAGCAGTCACAGTGCTCATGTTGACACCCCAACCTGCATCCACCTTCCCAGATTTCTTGAACTCCTTCCTTACATGCAGCAACCTGCCTAGGCTCCAGGTGGTTCACTAGCAGAAGCAGTGCCCACACCTGCGTGGCTGTGACCATAGCTAAGCTTTTGCTGACACAAGCAACATCACCCTTTTGAGTCACCATGAAAAATTGACCTCACCCAGGATGACTTGTACCTTTAACAGCTAGAGGACTCATTGCTAATGTGAGATTTGTCCTTTTCTTAACCTTCTGGCTTAGCACACCGGAGTCTGATGGTCTACAGGAAAGGGGGCGGATAATCAGGACACGTTATTAGTTCTTTGTCCACTCTGCCTTTCTATGCTCCAGAGCTGCCCCTTTCCCATGACAAAGTAGCTTTCGGGATGTTGTAACAGAGAATACTACACAAGGCTAAGGAAATCATTACATTGCTGTGTAGTCCCTCCCTGTTCTGTAATAAAACCTTGTAACAATTAAATACCATATTTGTATAAATACTCAGTATATCATTTTTCTCCCTGAAGATCAAATAATTAATTATGTGTCCCCCTAATCCCTGCATTTGGCGTGACCTGTTGTATCTACACCAATCCCCAAACTTTCATCAAGTTATGCTCCCTATGGCATAGCCCCTTCCCTCTGACCTCACAAAAAAAATTATGCCTTTCCCTTACCCCAAGGCCTCTGCCTTTCCCTAAATCAGTTTATTTTGGCCTCACACCAGTTATGGGCACCTACCTGACTAACAGGATAAGATACATCTATGGGAAATAAAGAGTAGGATTTAACAGGGCAATAGATAGCTGCTTGCAACACATGGTAGATGAACTTCTGACAGCTGAAGTTTGTGGCAAAACATAATGAAGGCAGGATTTCTGTTTACAGTGTTGAAAGAAGAATACTATCCATTATACAGGGTTCTTAACTCTTCCCATACACTTCCCTACCAGGCTTGTAATTTGCTATTAAAATTTACAGGATGCTTCAAAAAAACCCAAACGAACTTTAAAAAGAATAATTGTTGATCCTTTATGTTAATAGTTTTTCCATGAAATAATACTGGAGTCTTTAATTCATGATTTCACAGTTCCTTTCAAACACTGCATTTGAATAATGTTGACTTACTTAAAAAAAACCAAAACCATATAAAATCAAACAAACGAGAAAACAGAACAAAACAAAACAAAACAACAAATAAAACCAAACCCAAAGAAAACCTAAAACAAAGAAGTAAACTCTTATTTCCATTCCTATTAGAGGAGTTTGCATGTTGGCTAGGTGAACCTATTAAAAGGATATAATTCTTGAGTAATATAATTCTTGAGTAAGTTCTGCATCTGAAATTTCATTAAAGCAACCACAAGCTTTGTCATTTGTTTCAACAGAAATATTTCAGGGTACAGGTGTCTTGAGTCAGATGTATAGAAATTCATGGGTGCCATTGTGACCCACAGTTAGGGATTTAGGAGTTTTGGCAGTTTTGGTATTGCTGAAAGTCCAGATCAGCTTACAGTCTGTTTCAGCTCATGTAGATGCATCATATTTTTTCTGCATTCTATGAGGTCTTTAAGAGAAAGGAATTAGCAAACATTCAAATTTAGCTAATCTCTGTACAAAACCAGCAGCGAAGAGAACCACAGTCCTTCTTCCTCTGTTTTTTTGTGTCAGACATCTTCAATTTCACCTTCATGAACAAACCTAAGTCCAGCTAAATAGCTCAGAGTTCCAGCTTTCATAATGAATGATCCATGCAGCTTAAATATTATCCTCAGGCACAAATGACAGAAAGCTAAACTTGTTCATGAGAAGTGGTAGATCTTGGACCTGTACATTCAGAGCTCTCTACCCAAAAATTATGGCCCACCATGTTACCAGCTTCATGACCATCATCCAAGATCGCAGTAACACATTTTCAATACTTATAGATTCCATGGTATCTGTATTTGTAACAAGAATCACCAAATCCCTTTTCTTATTTTTTAATCAGACTATGTACCAGTAAAGATATAATTGACTAAAATGTGCCTGTCCAGTACCCACTCATTCCAACCATTCTGGCCAAAAGATGATCAAAGACAATAACTAAAGCTAGGTTAAATCCTCAGTCTGCATCATCTGTTGGTGACTAAAGCTTATGGAGAAAGCCTGAGGCAAAACCACCAGAATATGCAGCACTGTGCCATCCATGACCAAGGCTCTGGAAAATTATCCTGAGACAGTAATTTTTCTGCCTCTGTTTTCTCATCTCTGAAATCTCCTTCGCAGAAACTCTTTTGAGTCTTTTAGCTGAGTAACCTTTCCTGAAAGCTCAGCATTATAGTAATTTACAACAGCATCTCTGTATCCTTCAAGGTAAGGAGGGCTGCCTGGCCCATGTGAAATAAGCCCTGAAGGAGCACTGCAGAGAGGTGAGGAAAAAGGAGGGATGCCCCATCTCTGTGTGTTGCACTGAAGGTACAATCATAGAATCATGGAATAGTATGGGTTGGAATTGACCTTCTATGCAGAGCCTCTGTTGACAGTTGTCACCTGCCTACTAGATGGCACCATGAGTAAACAAGGAGGGACATATAAATGGAGATTTGTAATCACTGCCTCCACTTTTTGCATTTTCACACACATGTTTATAAGTGCTCTTGTGATTACTGCCAAAAGGTGACTAAATGGGAAGGTCGTTAAAAACCCTCCAGAGCAGAGGTCAGTATATGAGTATAATTCATATAGTCATTTACAAACAGGCCTCCAAAGATGTACTTTGCTATGCAGGATTTTACAGTTGCTGAAATGTTTAGAGTGACTTTTGCTAAAACACCCAGACTTTTGCTTGATCAGGAATGCCAAATAAATGTTTCAAGAACAGTTACTTCTATCTGTTTCCTACACTGATGAATCCAAACAACTCTTAGACTAACCTGGTAAAACCCATCCTGGGGAAATGTGCTAAACCAACCTTGCATTTAAAAGAAAGCATTTGATATCAAAATGTTACAGGTTATTTATGTGTATTGACTTATTCCTGTGCCAGGAATGGAGGCAGAAGTTTGTTTATTTATCTGAAAATCAAAATTTTGTGGAGCTGTTCCAAGTTATAAACTTCTAAATTCTCTGATCCTAGCACTCAGCACCATGTCCAGCAAAGATTGTATGTATCCAGAGACCACTGTGATTTTGCAGTTGTTGGCTTTGGTTGTCTTTACGGTTGTTTACGTAAGTGCAGACCTGGGAGCAGTGACATTATGCCAGCTGGACAGTCTCCCTTTCCCAGAAGAGCTGAGGGGTGACACAGCTTCTGATATTAAAACATCTCAGATGATGCCATCACTGAGACCACACGTAAGGCAGCCGTGTCCTGAAAGTGCCCCCTTGCCATGCCTTAAAACAATGCTGGGGTCCTCTCTTGATGGAGAAAAAGAATCAGACTAGAAAGCTTTTGGCCATCTCGGGATGCCTATTCACACTAAGTCTCCTGGGAGCAGAGGTGTGGCTCTCTGTGAATTTTTATTGTACTTTCCTGAAAACATTAGGTTCAACTAAGAAACAAGCAGTATTATAGCAAGGGAGGAAAAAGGGAAACGGATAATGAAACAGCAATAAAATTGAAAGCAAATTCAGTTTAAAAAGTTTGAACGCTTCCACACATCTCAGCTTCACTGTGGGAAACTCGACAGTCAAATATTAAACAGTACACCATCTCACTGAATTTTATGTCATTATAGTAACAACATTATTAAACTTAATATGGTTTTATTTTTAATTTCAATGAAACATATTTCCTGATCTTTTCACAAAAATGACCTTTGGGAACAATAGCAATCTAGATATTTCTTTATTTATCCTGCTGCATCAGCTAATATTTCCAGTCAGAAGCTATATTGAAAAGCATATGAAAGCCCTTACAGGGTACTGTAATGTTAAGAGCTAAATGCTTTATTAGAACATTTTAAATGAACAAGCTGAAAGCTCTCTTTTATGAAATTACTTGATGTGTTACCGTGAAAAAGATAGTGTCGGTGGATCTGCAGCCTGCTTTTGCAAAGATTGCTCTATAATCTTCTGAAATCTGATACCTGTTTTTTCTGTCTTGCAAACTTTCGTTTTATAATATATCCTTTTCACAAAGTAAAAAAGGGCAAATATGCAAATATACGTACATATTATTTAAGCTAGCCATTTTTTGTCTTCAGAAAAGTTTTTTTAGATGGTTTTCCATTATGTGGACAGAATATTGCTAACAATTTCCTCTGTTGGTCGAATTTCATAGACGGCTATATTTGCTGAAAACTGTCCAATAGGCAAAACATCTTGCAAGAATCAGGAAAACTTGAAGCTTGCGCTCAACCTATTCTTCCCACTGACTTTCTGCATAGGACTATGGAATTCATTGAAGAAAAGAGTGTTTGAAAATCAGAGCTTTCCAAAATATCTCAGTTTGGGGTTAATGAAGAGAATAAGCCTAAAGGACCTAAAGGACACTGAAAGCCTTGTTTGTGCTTCAACAGGCTTTCTGAGCACTCTGAATATTTGAAAATCCAGCAGTTGTCTAAACTGGGCCCAAAACCTGCCAAATCTCAAAAAATCACAGGCAGCTTCTGAGAATATGAACTTTTAAATGCAAATCCTTAAATCTTATTAAATAATGTCTCAAAAGAAACCCACTCCAGTATTCAGAAAGTTAGGAAAATTGAAAATGATCAGAAAGAATTGGTCTCATTTTTAAGCATTCAAAAAGTCAGAGGAAGAGCATTAGAAAACAGAAAAGAAATTATTCCATCCATACAGCTTTTAAAGCAGGTCAGGAGTAAAAAGGCGATTGCATTCCACAAGAAACATTGCAATATGGATTGGAAATAGGATTATTTTTTCCCCAGAATTGACCCATTAATTGGGAAAAATATGCATTAGAGAAGTTGCTTTCTAACTTACCAAGTGACAGAATAACTAAATTTAGCATATGACTCTTCTGTTTCTCTATTGCATTTTAGGATTTAGTGGAATTTAGTATCAAGCTAAATCTAACTCACATTTCTGATAGGAACAAGGAAATAATTGACCTGATGCTGGAATTTTTCTGCGCAGTTGTCTTGAATTGTCTGGGTGACCACAAATGGAATTTACTCTACTGCAGTTCTCACTAGAAAAATAAATTTCTTGAGAGAAGACAGAATAGGACAATTTTTTCCTTCACTTATAACATTACCTAGAAGCCTATTTCTGTGTGTACAATCTCAGTGGTGTCAGTCTAATAAAAAGAAGAGTTAGACCTATACCATTTTCCACAATATATTTTGACATCGCTACATAATTTTTGGCCTGGATCTTTGTTAGCACAAAAAGCTAATTCATTTCACTGACCACAGCATTATGTTTTGATTAGATCTTATTTAACAGCAAGTTCTTAACTTATTGCTGCCCTAATATCATTCAGACAGTCAGGTCAAGTGAGGAATTTGGAAATCTGAGGTATCTAAATAGTTGTAAATACTGTTCTGCAGAAATGCATATGAAGATGCAAACCAAAACTAGGCCCAAACCCAATGTGATTTTCAGATAACACTGCACACAAATCACTGTATGCCATATCCATCCAAAGGTAAGTCCATTAATTAAATAGGTTTGCACTTGCTTATATTGGGACGAAGTTTATCTGAGGACATCAATTAGAGTAAGCAAAGTGACAAAATGAAAGGCTGTGAATCAGCCCATTTTTTAACAGAACAGGCCAAATGTTACCCTTAGTTACATTCCCAGGCCTCAGATAACAGGAGTATAATTGAAAGAAATTTTGGTTCAATATTTCTTGTATTTTAGAAGCCACGGAGCAATCAAGCAATATGACCTTTAGTGGTCCACCAAAGAGTCAAGGTCTGCTCTGTATGGGATCCAGGCTAATCAATATCCTATTACGAGCACAGCCTGTTTTTTTACAACTAAGACATACTGGGAATAGTCTGGACAAAGCATTTCTCCCTGCAATGGCTGAGATGCAGCAGATTCACAAACTATTAGCTTGCTAAATCTATGCTTTTCAATAAAATGACACAGAAGTTTAAGATGTAGTGTATGATATGATACAAACATACCCAATCTTAACTCACTTGAGCACTCCTTATAAAGCCAAATCTCCAAATAACATTCACGAAGACTTTCTGAGTTTATAATGCTACATCAGTCCATATAAACAAACAAATAAGTAAATAAATAGAAATAACAAGCTCAAGTTAATTTGTCAGGTGTAATAGGGGTATAACAATCAGAAGCATGGGATAAAGTCAATATTGGTACAAGGTCTAATTTTTCTCTTGGACGATAGAAGACAGAATTCACTGAAGGAAATCTGAACCCCACAGGAAGCCAAGGACTTTCTAGGAGACAGCATATCATCCACCAGCTTCAAGCAGCATGGGGGATTGATAGCATCCTTGACTTGAAGAAATATAGGGTGAAATCCTACCATTGAAGTCAATGGCATCTCTCCAGCTCACTTCAGAGTGGTTAGACTTTCACTTGAGAGATCAGTGCAAAATAAGGATGGCAGCTCAGGTGTGCCTGAGCACACATTTTGACAAGTAGAGGGGAAAAAAGCACTGGGCCTGTTCCCATTATCACAAGACCATCCTCAAGGAAGCAAAGCCAGCATGACTCCATATGCATTAAGTTGTGCTTTAATTCAGGAATAAGGAGGAAAGAGCACAAACCCTACATAGGGAACCTTTTCATTCATAATAGGCTTGTTTTTTTAAAAAAACGAGATAGCCAACAGCCCTGTTACTATAATCAGTAATGACTTAAACTCAGGTCAGAGTTGTCCTTTTATTTTTAAGATGTCTCCTTTAATGGTGTCGTAGTTTAAGCCCAGATGGTAATCCAGAACCACGAAGCCGCTCGCTCACTCCTCCCCCTTCTTCGTCCGCCTGCTCCTGGAGGGATGGGGAGGAGAATCGAAAGAATGCAACTCCCATGGGTTGAGATAAGAGCAATCCAGTAACTAAGGTATAACACAAACCACTACTTCTACCACCAATAATAATAATGATAAGGGAAATAATAAGGGAAGAGAATACAACCACTCACCACCCATCAACCAATACCCAGCCCCACCCAGCAGCTATCTAACCCTTCCAGGTAACTGCCCCCAGTTTACATCCTGGGCATGACGTGCTGTGGTATGGAATATCCCTTTGGCTAGTTTGGGTCAGGTGTCCTGTCTTTGCTTCCTCCTGGCTTCCCCTCCTCCCTGGCAGAGCATGAGACTCAGAAAGTCCTTGGTCAGAGTAAACATTACTGA
>JANHGB010044869.1:0-16252 GCA_026283785.1 Coracopsis vasa
TTGGGGGCAACAAGGAATGTTTTGGTGCTGGTGGCTTTGTGGGGCATTTTTGGGCATCCCCATTTGGAGTAGGGGTGACCGCAGCAGTGCAGGATAGGTCCCCAGTGAGAGCCGCTCATCACCACAAGGAGGATGCTGGGGATGCAGCCCAGTAGCCAGCTCTGCCTCATGCTCCTCCATGTTACCATGACAGTCTGTGAGCTGGGACAGCTCCGAAACACAAACAAAACACAAAGCAGTGAGGCTGTTGTGGATTCCCCCCCTTCCTTGAAATAACAAGAGCTTCAAACCACATTTGAAAATGAAAATAAGGGTGAAATGCTTCCACATCTGTGCTCACACCCAGGCTCCCTTCCCAGTTATTCCGGATCTATGTCTTAGGGTGCTGTCTGCTCCACAGCTCTCCAGACAAGGTGTGTAATCCATGTGCCAGACTTTGCATGCACAGGAGCAGCCTGGCCTCATTGGCATCCCTCATTCCTTTCCCATGCAGTGCCGAGCAGAGAGCAGCACAGGAGATGGGAGCACGTATCAGGGGCAAAGGACAGTTAAACCCCATGACTGAAGCTCCATCTTCATCTTCCCACCTTCACCTATCCCACCCTCAAACAAACCCATGCTCAGCAGTGGGGTCACTGTCTCACCCTATCTCAGCATCTCACTGAAGGAGTGAGCATGGGGGATATATGGCTTGACAAGGTCAAAAGCCAATGATAATTGCTGGGTCTGAGGATCTCTGTCCTTTCTTTTTCTACTTCATCTAAACCCTACGGCTGGTGATGCAGCTGCACTGGGAAATTGTACAGACACTGGACCCTGAACATCCACATTTCACCCAGCTCCTGACACTTCAGGTTGCTGCTCCGTCACGAAGTATTCAGGCTGGGAGGTTTAAACTGAGCTGGGAAGTAGACAGCAAAACCATACAAAATCAATACAAATCCATTCATCTGCAGTGTAGGGATGTAATAAAATCCTCCTGTACTTTTAACTAACAGCACCGTGTCCTAAATTACACCTGAATTCAGTGGCCAGACCTGGTTTATTATTAAAGCTCCACACACCTGGAATTTGCTTTTGCAAGTTAATTCTTCATCAACTCCTTAGTTTGCTTGAGTAACAGTTCATGTGAGTTTAGTTCACTCCACACTGAAACAGATGAAGAGCACTCCTACAGTCATCACAACATCTCAGGAGAGTGGGAGCAGGGGCTTTTCAAGCTTTTGTTGCTGCTTCACGAGCCGTACTCACTTCTTGCATTTCAGGAGCGGGTCCTGTTGATTCTGCATTTAGCCCACAGCAATAAAGAGAAGTGCTCAAAGTCAGCAAAGGAGACAGAAGCCAGAGCAAAATAATCTTCAGTGAAACAAAGCACCAGCTTTCTGGGGCTGCCTTCAAGCAAAACAAATTCCATCCCAGCACAATGAAATTCTTATTTATCAGTGGCTCTACGTGATTGCAGCAAGGAAAAATGGGATAGAAGATGTGCAGGGATCAGCTGGCTCTTAGACCCACAGTGGGTCTTATAGGCAGCAAGAGACTTACAGGAGCTTTGTGGGCTGCATCTGCTGCACCCCATCCCAGTGCCTGTGTGCCTGCCTTGGGGCTTCACACACTGGTACTCAAGCGTCAGCCCATCTCCCTGAGGTATAAGCACATAAAAGGGATGAAAACATCTTCAGAACCATAGCACTGAGGAGAAAAATGAGGAAATGTGGCCATAAGAGACCTGGGTTGGATGAGGGTATATTTTTGTCCTCCTTAACCAGCGTCTGACTACACAAACAGCATCCTCAGGCTGAATGTAAAACCACCCTGATGCTGTGGAGCCTCCCAAGTGGCTTTTGGTGACCTGGGAAGCCTGTGCCTGATTTTCCCTTTATTCACACCAGACTGACACCAGCAGCAATCTCCAAGTGGCCTGCACAAGTGAAAAGAGGAATCAGGCAGGGTTTTGGCAAGCTTTTCAAACGAGTGCTCAGAGGGTTCTCACTATTGGCCCCAAAATAAAAGGGGATAAATCTAGAGAATTAAATCTATAGCTGCTGCTCTATGTGCTGATAGCCAGATGTTAGCTCTAATCTGGGTATTCCAGCGAGGAGGCACAGAAGGGCCAGCTGCAGATTAGCTGCAGGAAGGTTAGCTTTTATCCTATGGCCTTCATCAAGTGTTCAGGAAACTGAGGGGAAAATAGATGTTACCCATTTGATGCTGTGATAAGGCAGAGGAGGTTGAGCTGAGGTGAGGGCATGAGATGAAGGACAGTATATATACATACACATCTGTATATGGAAAGGACCCTGATAGTGATGCACCCTTCATTTCTGGCAGTTTTTCAATGCCTTTTCACAGCACCCAATGTGCTTTTTTATGCTTAAGACTCTTTTGGGGGTAAAGAAGGGAGAATTTCACACTTTGGCCATTCCAGAGGCACACTGAGGCACTACTATGAGGTTTAGCATTTTTCCAGCATTACTCAGCACTCAGGGTAGAAAAAAAAGAGTCAGATGACAGATTTACATCCCTGAATTTCAGTGGATGTGAAGGGTCTAAAATCTCCCCCATGTTCCTTTTTATTGATTGCTCCCAAGATGAAACAATTGGGAGTTCGAGCGAATTTATAACTAGCTTGTGAAATAAACCTCACATCTAGCAAAGATATTGCACTGAACAGGAAACAAGCCCACAGAAATTCATTATGTTCCCAGAATTAAATGAAAACAATATAGTTTATGGACCATGGAAGGTAGTTACAGTAGAAATGAAACGAAAAGCCCTGGGCTTCGCAGAAAACCCATGCAAAGGTCCTGGATCTTCTGGAGTGAGGTTGTTTCGGCTGCCAGTTTTGTGTCATCACTTCAGCACTCCTGATCTCGGAGCTGTGCAGTGCAGCAAGGAGGCACACGTGTATCCTTGTGTCTCCATTTGCTCAAGTAATCCAGGAGCAACACTGGGAGTGAGTCATCCCACTGTGTCTGAGAGAGGGATGGATGGCACCACACCGGCACTGGAAGCAGCAACCTGACCACTGTGGTGTGAGCAGCATCCCTCAGCTGCCAGAGGCGGGAGGGGAAGGGATGATGCGAGCTGGAGCCTCTGAAGCTGGAAGTGAAAGGCAGGAAAGGTCTGGCTAGCCAGGCTTCCGACATGTATTTATAGCAAAAAGCATTCCTCTCCCACCTCCTCTGTGACCGGTGCTGGATTGGTGCAGTGGGAATTCATGGGATGAGTTTCCAGCAATGGAAATCTGCTGGCTCCTGGGTAAACATGAAGGAAAATATATATACACACATATATAGTGTGTATATATAAAAACACATACATATTCATATATATATAGTGTGTATATATACATATATACATATATATGTGTATGTGTATACATATATATACACACATATATACATATATATACACATACATACACATATATATATGTATGTATGTGTATATATATTGCTTTTAAGAGAAACAAATAGTGCCAGCAGCACCTATTCAGACCCGTGTGCCCCATGGGTACCATGAGGAAACTGTCGTAGCCACGTCAGGCCTTGGGGCATGCACTTTCTGACCTTACATTTTGCCACTGGGAATAATTAACTTCTCATTACTGGGGTCAGCCTGAGGAGATGAGACAGAACCCAGGACAGCAAAGCTGTATGTCCACACCTAGGGAAATGAGTGTGGGTATCACCAAGGGGACGCTGCACAGTGTCCCCAAAGAAGATGCTCATGTCAGCAGATATCTGGTTATGAAAACAGGCTGGAACATGGAACGAGAACTAGAGTGAAATGCAATCATCTCACCCATTCATAGTGCAGCAGAAGGAACATTTTTGAAGGCTGAGTCATAGGAGGAATGCAAATTAAATAAACCCCCAGCGCTGGAGAGCTGGAGACCCACAGAGCAGGGGCTGCCCTATGGAGCCTATCACTGCCTTGGGGATAGCCAGAGCTGGGCAACCTGTTCTGAAGTGCTGGAGATTTATGGCAGCAGCAGAGCACTGTGGAAGTGATAAATGATGTTTCCGTATCACAGACAGATGCTGGGATATAAAAGAGTAAAAGAGACTGTGCCTTGAAATGAAGGCTTTAAAATCCTGACCAGTGACTGCTTAAATTCACGCTAGGAATGTGCAGCTGCTTGACTGTATCAGCTCTTCCCTGGGTCCACGAGCCAGCACAGCCCTGGCTCAGGCTGCACATCTGTAGGCCTGCAGGTGAAAAGAGAAAGGATTTTGAGTGCATTTAGTGCTGTTGTGTTTTCCCAGTCTCCCACCATTGTCCCTGTCCACATATCCCTGCGCTAGCCCTACTGCCGCAGACATAGATGATAGAGTGTCTTATTTCTGGCTGATAAACCCAGGTCCTGTTAAACCTTGCTAATGAAGAATTGACCCAACATGGGAAAGCCCTGCTCGGTGGCCCATAAAGAATAACTGACAGACAGCATTTAAAAACTGGCCAAGGATTTCAGTGTGCAGCAAGCTTCATAGTCCCTGCAGTGAAGCAAGGAGAGGAGTTCCAAAAGCAAGCAAGGCAGTTTAAAAAGGAGTCAGTTCTTCAGGAATTACTGCATGGAAGAAATAGAGTCAGAAGTGACTTGTGATCCCTCTGCTCTGGAGGCTAAGGAGCAGAGCTGGGTGGGGAAGGGCTGGAAGGGCTTCCCTCCAACAGCACATTTCCAACAGTATCCTTTTACCTCCAGAAAAAGGCTTCAGATCAACTGAAATAAGAGAAGATGTAAGAAATAGTGTAATGGAAAACCTGGCGAGGCCGGTTCCCCCTGCGGAGCCCCAGAATTCCAGACCCTGCTTTTCCTCGTCCACAGAGTAAGGTTCCAAAAGGAGACGTGGTGCGAGGAGAGCTCTGGGGCAGGCAGATGCTTACCGAATACTGCATCCCTTGCCTAAGGGTTGCACCTAAAGGTGCATCTGAAAGCAGCATCTTCCCAGCTTGGCAATAGGAAAGGTTTTGGCATTGCAGCCTCAGTGATCTGGTTTCTTCTTATCCATATTCCCACTGCTATAAACCTTGCCACCGCCCCAGATAAGCTAGAAATGAGAATATTAACTTCTTCATGAGTTCTAACAGAGTGATTTAGTGAACAGCAAAACTCATAAAGCCTGGATCTCTGCACACTTTTTTCTTGTGATTGACTTTAAAGGTGAAGCAGGAGTAGTCTTTTCTGGGGTTGATCACACATGAGTATTCCAGAGCATCTTCTGCCTTAGCTGGTGCTGTAACATTCCTCACTCATTATAAACACACATCACTTCCTGCTCTTATAATTTCCTAAGAATTTACCTATCTCTGAGCTTTCTTATTGCTTTTCCAATTGGATAAAACTGATCAATAGATTCAAACATTACAGGAGGGCAGAGGAAATGGGAGAGGGCAGGTATGGGGAGGGATACAAGCATTAGGAAGTTCACTTCCATGGGAAATCAGGCGTGGGGCTGCTCTGCCTTCATTTGCAAATGGCAGAAAAGTTTCCACATCATTATCCTTTATAAGGAATATGATCTCATCTGTGAGCACTGCTCCTGGCCACGTTCATCTCTGAAGTCATCAGGACTTCCAATGAGTTTGAACCAGGCACATCCTTAAATACATCCCACCCTCAGCAGGCAGCAAGCCTCCAGCACACACTGTGTTCTGATTGTCACAGGAGACTGCTGGGTATTCAAACCCAAGCTCTGGTCACACTGGAGTCAACAACAAAGCTCCATCTTCACATATCTATACCAAGCCTGGCTTCCTTCTCACTCTCACTCTGATGATGTTCACCAGGACACTCACACCACAGCAGAGCTTTCTCTCATTCACATGTACTCAAACTGCAGTCATTCTCTGGTGACTTAACTTGTGTGGTTGAGCTGCTGAGGCCAGGGCTGGCAGGAAACACATGTTAGAAATTAGTGTGTGTCTGGTACTGTCTCCTTTCTCTGTTTCTCCAGGTGGCTGAGCAAAAGCAAGAGCAAGAGCATTTTCTGATGCTGACCCTGGTTAATGTGAGCACAAATACAAGGTTAATACCCAAAGGATGGCTGATGGAGGAAAAAGTGAAGGAAAGTAATCAGGATGGGGAAAGTAATTCAAACAATTCCTTGAAAAATGTGCACCTTTGGCTTGTATTCTGACAACAAAGGGTGAGGATTACCGTGCAATAGGAGAGTAGCATGTGTTATGTTACTTACTCCTCAGGAAGTAAATCAGCAATGTAAAGAAGATGTTAAATCTCTTAGCAAATGAACTCAGTCACTATTTTTAATCAGAAAGCATGCCCCAGCACCAAGCAGAGTGTGCAGGTCCCTCTGTGCGACTTCAGGTGGCTTTCCTGTGCTCACAGGTAATGTTTTCTTTGCAGTTTTATAGCTCAGCTTATCCTCAGGGCTTTCATAACCCAGTGCACAAAACACAGTCTTCCTCTTCCTAAAGGACCTGCACAGCCAAGTGCATCCTGTTGCAGCATCTATGGGTGCTGCAGGTTGACACCCACCAATCTCCCCATGTAAGATCCTCCAGGCATAACACAGAGAACACAGTTTAACAGACTAGATACAGCTTTACACCTCCAAAGGGTGACAGACTGGATGACTGTGTTCCTATTTCCATGCTGGGTAATGCAGGGCCCCAGTGCTCCCCATGGAGCCACACCACTAGTTCATCCCTCCTTGAATACCCAGAGAGGACAGGCATGATGCCCACAGAGCTGCCCACTCAACCTTCCCCTTATGACTCAGCTTCTCAGGACAGGTTTGGAGGAAGCCAGCATCATCCCCAGGGTGTTCCCACTGGGAACAGGGAATGCCAGCAGAGACACTGCAGTTTCAGTGCGAACAAGGATCAGTCAAAAGGCCGGGCACTGCAGTGTCAGAGGAATTATTCATCATCTCCATCATTTTCTTGTCTTTATATATATTTTCAGTACTATGCTTAAGTTCTTTTCCATAAATTTGGAAAAGCAGCATTCTCCCACTTATCCCTTGTGGGACAACCAGTATGAGCCACTAGGGCCAAAGTTTTTATTATCCTCCTGGCCAGAGAAGACCAAGAACGTGCTTGAGCTCTTGTTGGATTTGGGAGAACTGTGCTTGCAGCTGAGAAAGGATCAGATCCTGGATCTACCAAACTATGTCCAAATAAGCACAATGTGCATTTTTGCCATCTACCTGATGGCTTTCCTGTGGGATATGTGACACCACACGTGGGGAGGTGGAGGATCTGCACCTTTTGGTCCTGAGCGGGATGCTCCTTGGGACGCTGGAACATGTGGAAGCAGTGGCTGGGGAACAGAGGTTGAACACTGCCTTTTCCAGCCTGCTCAAATTGACCTTCCTGGAGCCATTCAATGATGTCATTTTAGGCAAATGTACTAAAAGTCCTGCTTTTTTTAATGCCAGAGACTACAGCACTTTCCTGTGGGAATGAAGAGGGAAATTCCTGCTCCCTCCCCCTCCACATACTCAAGCAAAGCACAATCTGTCCCAAAGCTTTAATAAATTTTTATACATACTTCAGGCCAGTTTCTGCTCTCAGATTCATGAAGGTAAATCTGGAAGGAGCAGACTTCAATGAAGCCGCTCCAGTTTCCGGAGAGTAGAACTGCCCTCTCCCTGCCCAGTGCCTTCGAATGAAATTGATGGGAACCACAGCTCTGATGTTCCCCTCACAGACTGGATCACCTCCTCTTCTCATTTAACCTGAGGTCTGCTTCATTACCTGTGATCTTTGATCATCTTGGCAGCTACATTTCACATCCCAGAGATGGGAGGTACTGTCAGAAGGGAAGAAAAGGCAGCACAAGCACAAGGTCAGGCTGCAGAGGAGACTGTGGGCTGTGCTAAAAGCTTCTACCCTGCTCCTGCACCCTGCCAGGAGGACTGCAAGGTCCCCAGGTCCCCAGATGCTTCCCAGCCCTCAACCCTCAAAGGTACAGGATGTCTGCATGGAGTCCCACAACATGACCGCAGCCTGTTTGTGGTAGGGATGTATCTGCATGGCTGGGGTGTGTTTTGGGATTGCTGCTTCTGCCCACTCTGGGGACATCCCACAGCATCTACTCAGCTCTGCACACCTTTCCACCTAGGGACCAAACCGGATCTCTTTCCGGATCATCAAGGCATTAAGATGAGAGAAATAGCTCTTATTCATAGGAAGAAACATTCCCAGTGCAGGAGAGGATGTGCTCACGCTCACCCCAGCTCCTGATTTACAGTGTTGTGGATGAGCATCAGGAAGTGCAATTCTTTTTCCAGGACAGAGGCTTTCAGCAGGAACAATAGGCGAGGGCATGAGTACTTTGAACACTGCCTATAAATTCTTGCTGAATGTGTAGCAGGGAGAGTTAAGAATGAGCATGGTTGGTTACAGAAACATATTTCAAGTCATTTCAGACAAAATGAATGAAAATTACTATAATGTATGCTTTCAACCTTCTGTAAGGCAATAGACTCATCAGAGAGGTGCAGCTCAGATCCTGCTCCTCTGTCATCAATGGAGGTAACAGACTAGATATAAGAAAAGGGGTTTAACCTTCTGAAGTCATCATTTCTTTGGGGCTTAGGTTCCCTCTGTCCATAATGGCCCTTCCAATTCAGCCCCTTCTTGGTTTTAAACTGCTTTTGCTCTACTTCCTTCTAACCATGTGTCAGCAGGGAAGGGATGGAATCTAAAGTCAGAAAGAATCCTGCTTAAGGTGAAAGTCCAACTTAAGACAAGTTCCCTGATGCTCAGCCAAGCCTTGTGCTGTTCTCCTGCCTGTTCTCCTCCTTGTTCCTGTCACATCCATGCTGCAGGAGCAGCACTAGATCCTTGCATCATCCATGAAATAAGCCTTGTCAGGTCTTACTATGTCATCCTACCACCCAATAATGCATTCAAATACACCACATCACTTATAACCTGTAGCTTTAGACAAAGAGCCTGCCTAAAATCACTTTGCCTTCAAAGAAAACCAGACGTGCTTGCAAGACCTTCAATTACCCCTTAAGCTACCTTCTCCTCCCTGCTCCACTCATCCCTGTAGTCCCTGGGAAACAGATGGTGCTAGCAGCTTGCTGTGAGTTTAATAAATCTGGTGGACCAAATGAAGGCACCATTGAGTTCAGCTGGAGCCCCTCTGACACCCTCTGCAGGTCCATGCTCTGAGCAGGAGCTCCCTCTCCCCTCTATTTACTACCCAGATAACAAAGCAGTTAAGGTTTTGCAAGCTCCACTCCAGACCTGGAATTTCACCCATCTGATCCCAGAGCTCTGCTCTAACCAGCTGCAAGCTGTGAAACTTGGCTTAAGAAGGGGAAAGCTGCACACTGTGTGGAGCCCCCTCGCCCCTCTGAGCTGCTCAGCCCCCAGAAACAGCAGCATGGACCCTTTGGAGACAAAAGACCACACTGACGTATCCAAGCATGGACAACTGGAAGCTGTGTCCAAGATGCGCTTGCAGCAACCCACATAATTCATACACCCATGAGAAGGAGGAAGGCTGAATTCATCAGCTGCAGATGCCCCAAGGAAACTCATTCACTGGCTTTCCTTTACTCATTGGACATATACACAGTCCTGCCACACTTCTGTATGGAATAGCTGGATTTCACTCTTAAGTTTTGGCTCCAGGAATCCATTTGATTGTTAGGCAAATCTCCTCTAAAGCAACTATCTGCCTGTTATTCATAACCAGTAACAGGGATACGCCACTGCATGCACAAGCATGGGACTACTGACAGAAGAAAGTCTTCTCCTCCCAGTGAGGCAGCTCAGGAGCAAGCACTATAGACATCAGCATCTACCTCTCATCTATAAAGATTTGGGTCCAACCTGAATCAAACATATGCCAAATATATGGACATATTCAGCTGAGAGAAATGACAAAACATGTAATCAGCTCATAAAGAGGACTTCCATCAGCTGTTCATGTGGTTTTCCTAGATAGGGAGATTGATGTGATGTGTTCAGGTGCAGTAGCTTGAGAGCAGGATGCTGCAGCAGTGGTGAGAAAGAAAGGAATAGAAGGATGGATTTTGCTAGTTTAAATTTAAGTCTCAGTTTGTTAGAGAATATCAAATAGCTTTTATAGACATATCTTCCTAAGGTAGCTCCCAGAAAGAAAGCCCATTTCCAGTTTAACCCAATGTGCACTGGGGTTCCTGTATTGGGTAATGTATTCTTGATTGCTTTGGTACAGGACAGGATGCCTTTGCAAGTGCTTCAGCTCTGAGGTCACCACATTCTGCACAAGGACATAAAACATCAGCCGAGCTCTATTTCCTTCCTGATTCTGATGAAACAGAAAGAAAAACCAGCCGTGCTCTCCAAACCCTCTCTGAACAGAGGGCTCAGATGCTGTGCTCTAATGAACTGCTATCACCCTGACTGGAGAGCTGAAGGATTTCAAGGCATTTCTCAGCAGCTGCACTGCAAAGTTAATGATCTGTTCATTGGAAGAGCACATACAGATTCACGGTAAAGGATATGGAGTCAGCCTACTTGCCTTGAACCTTTGATATTAACCTTCTCCTGGCATTTGACCTCAGAAATGTGACCAAGGATAAAGAGGAGACTGTGATTGCAATTAGGTGGTGGACTGCACCTTTCTAGAGACTGTGGAATCCAAGTATGATGGATGTAGTTATGGATGCTTTCACAAAAGAGCCTTCTTGCTTCAAACCTGGAACTGATTTGCCTCAAACCTGGATTGATAGATCAATGCAGCTAAAACAGAGGTGACTGAATAGAAGCAAGACCTGAACTAGTTTTGTTTCAGTGAGTGGACAACTGTACAGACCAAAGCAACATAAAAAGCTCTCCAGGTTAATTCTGAGATAAGAGCTTATGGGAAAAGAATTGTTTTAACACTGGAGTGTTAACAGAGAAAACAGGAGTGTGCTCATAGCAACAAATTTGTCCAAAAGTAAAGCTTGAATTTGCAGTCAGGAAATGATTGAGGGCAAAAAGCTTGTTATATAAAAGAACACCATTTGAGTCAAAGGCACTTGGATGCACAGAACACAAGATCATTATCATCAAAACCCATTTGGCTGATGTGCAAGCATTTCAGTTTCCTGAAGTAATTCTGAAGTGTTTACATCAAAAGGAGAATTGTGGTGAACCACTTTGAAATCACCTCTAAACACTGAGGACAGAGCACTTGAGCATCTGTGTTTGCCAGCAAAGAAACTTGGGGGAACAGAACCTCAGAGTAACAAAAGGACATTTCTATATAGAGAGGAAATGAAGTAGCTGGATGAGAAACAGGGGGAAGGCTTTTAGGCGCATCTATAAAAGCAGCCTCTTCATGTAACTGTGGCCTTGAGGACAAATAACTTTCAAGCACTCTTGCAAGCATCTGAGCAAGGGAATGCAGGAAAATGAGAATTTGCCATTGAAATGTGATGACAAACTGAAGAGCTCCTTGGCACAAACTCAGCTCTGCTCAGTGAGGTCTGAAGCACTCCTTTGTCGAGTGGATGAGTTTCTGCAGAAGGTGAAGCTCCAAGCCTACACAGAAAGGCCAGTCGCTATTGGCATCCCAGCAGATGATCTTTCAGAGCCTGATCCAAGGCCTGTTAAAACCACCAAGAAACTTCAGGAGACACCGAATCTGGTATTTGATGCTTAAATGACTCGTATTCTCATCGAAATTCTGCGGGAAGCTTAAGAACAATAAAGTTGTTTGAGGGAGACTTTTATTTCATTGCATGAGGCAAAACGAATGCACAGTGCATTAGTTTAAAATCCAGATTTATAAAATGTCCCATTTTAGTGCTTGAGGAAGGTTTGCTTACACACGGAGTGTAATTCATTCTGGAACACGACTCATTTTCAGGCAGAAACCCCTTGCACTGCCAGCTTCATGTGGGAAGAGAAATTCGTTTCCCTGGATGCAGATAGAAGCAGATAGAACCAGAAATCAGAGCACCAAGAGAGCTCTCTCTGTTGGGTGGTTTGGTGAGCATTCAACTTCCCAAACAGTTCACCATGAGTGAAATCCATCATTCAAAATACATCCAAAACACATTTTTCGTGAGGTTTGTACCTTGCTGATCAGCCTGGCATGATGGTAAGGACACAGCTTCATGCCCACATGCAGAATCAAATGTACATTGCCTTCTCTGCAGTAACCAGAAATCTCTGGTTCCCAGATCCTGTGCTGTGTGCATCTGATGTGTCCCCAGTGATGTGCAATCTGGGGTGAGCCACAAGCATCATCTTGACCTGCACCAAACATTGCTGTCAATATTGGGGATGCTCTAAGAGCACCTCTTAGGTGGGGAAACAAAATAAAACAACAAACAAACCCAAACCAAAACCAAAAGGACGTTAAATAAGCATTTATTGCTTCAAGATGCTCCTCCCAGGTGCATGCAGCATCCCACCTCTGCACACTGCATTTCTGAATGAGACCTGCCAAAGGATAAGCAAGGGCTCAGTGCACATGATTCTGCAAAGTGACCGGAGCTCAGGTCCCTGTTCTGCAAGACAATGAAATGCAGACTGAACTTTGAGCATGTCAAAGTCTCTCCCACTTAGAAGCGTTTTTCCAGAACACGTTTAAAACAAGACTGGTCAGAAAACCGGAAATCCAAAAGGAAAAAAAGACCAATTCCCACAGTAAGTAGGAAATAGAGGAGGAGGAGGAGGACTAAGAGGCATTTCGCATTTCTAAAAGCAGCGTTTGCAGTGGGGTCTGCCTTGGAGAAAGAGCTCCTTTGGGTATGAGCTGAGAATCATAGAATGGTTTGGGTTGGAAAGGGCATTAAGTTCATCAGTTCCAACCCCTGCCATGGGCAGGGACACCTCACACTAGACCATGTCACCCAAGACTCCATCCAACCTGGCCTTGAATACTGGGGCAGGAAGGAGAAGGATTGTGTGTGTGTGTGGATAGCTCAGCAAGAAGAACTATTTCCCATGTGTCACAAGGCTTTTCTCAATGCACTCCACTTGGTTACTACAACTCCATTTGCCATTGTCCTTGTTGCACCAGTAGAACCATGACCCAGTTGGTCTTGCCCTCAGAAGCACCCTGGAAGCCTTCATGCATAAGCAGAGCCAGGGCTTCATGCAAAAGGAGCTGCAGAATTTAATTAACTCTACTCCATGGTTTCAGTGCTGTGATTTCTCTTACCTTTAACGTGAACTCACATATGGATTAAAGTGAAATAAAACCTACAATTTGAGTTCAATTCAAAGCTGATTGGAAACATGTATTACCTTTCCTTGACCCGGCAGCGAGAAGGGAAGTTATTACAGTTCTTTAGTGAGTTTGTAAACTCTTTACTGCTGTGGCAGTTTTAATCCTGCTGAGCGAAAATTTGATCTGGAAAATAAATCGCTCCCATTTTATACTTATGTTTTACAATCACAGCTTTAGATAACAAACAAGCATCAAGTTCTTTTGGAATCAACAAGTGAGAGTATTATCAGACTCCAGATGGCATTTTTAGGTTAAATAATAAATACCCATACACTCTAATAAAGAAATGATCCAGATCTCACAGGTTTTAATATGCTGACATGATACAGAAAAGATCTGGAAATGTTAACGATTCAGTAACACCATGACCCAGAAACAAGTTGCATGTCAGAACAAAATTAACCGAGCACACATTCCCAGACAAACCAGCAGATTGTCACCAGTCTTGGGGAGTTTGCAAACATTTTAGGGTCACACTGAGAAAAGTCACAAACTTGAGATGCTAAAATCCTGGCAACACTTCCAGGAAAACGAGTCTCTTCCAAACGTGTTCAGAGCAAAACCCGGTTAGATATAATGTGTTAACAAGCCCTCATGGCTGTTTGTATGTCAGCTAAACTGAACCAGAAACAAAGCACTGAGTGATGAAGGTGATTAACACATTATGAAGGGCAGAATTGGATTTTCTATCTCTTGAGGTCTTCAGACAAAGGCAGGATGTCTGGAAGATGTGCTTTAGCAAAAGAGGAGTTATGATGTTCCAAACAGAAATGAGCTGGGCAACATTTATTGGCTGGTGATAGATGAGTTGTACCTAATCTAATGTGCTTCCAGCTTCCCATGCCATGAATCTCTGAACAAAAATCCATGAGGAGTTTCACCCAGGAAGTCTAAATCAAATATCTGAGGCCTTTGCTTAAATTAAGTAAATCAAACACTTTGCACAGGACTGATGTCTCCTGTGCGCTTGCTTTTACACATTTCCACAGTAGTAAGGCACTGTTTCTTCAAACAGTGTAAGGCTCCCAATCTTTCCTTTTAATTTCATGGGATGAGATGGTTCTGCATGTTCTCACATGGGACAGACCCCAGCAAGCTTGGTATGTCATTGTCTACAGGAAAGGAGCCAACAATGCTGGGGTAGAAGAATAACTTAATATATTTCAGCAATAGAGTGAAATGCCACCTCCCAAGGATCTTTCTATAATTCCTTAAAAAGAAGCTAATAAAGAAGGCACAGGAAGGGGGAAAAGACATTATTCCTCCTCTCAACTCTCCTGCCAAGCTGAGGGCTGGGTAAGCCACCCAGCCACTTGAGCACTTGGAAAGGTACATTCCACTAGCAGGATTTCCTATAGCACTTGAGCACTGAATATCCACAGTTTCTGAGATCCATTTGCCACACCATTAAAACTGAAATGTTAAGCACTCCAGAATATTCAGCTGGAAAGTGGGGATTATTATTCTGAATGAGCTTCAGACTCACCAGGCAGAAACAGTCAATAATAGATCTTTTTAACCCAAATAAATGATTTGTACTACACAGCAGAGTCAACAGAACATTATTTACAGGAACATAATCATGTCAGCCCTTTGGCACCTCCATTTTTTGCATGGCACAAGGGTATAAAGGGAAAATATTGGTACAGAAATCAAATGAGACAAAAGATGATCCAGTGTAAATAGAATGTAAGGGAAGAACTTTCTGGGCTTGTTTTCACTGCTGTCTTCCTCCTGGCACATGAAGTTACAGAGATTGATAACCTGCTTGCATGGACGAACAAAGAACTAACAGTAAAATAGATGTAAAATCAGAAGGACATAAGGATGTGTGTAATGGGTCGCACCAAAGATGCACCAGCTGACAGTGGCTGGTGCTCAGGCTTGCAAATACAATGAAGTAGAGGATGAACACAGGGTGATGCTTCCCCAGCATCCTCCCCTGGTTCTGGCAAGCTGGCACGTAGACACTCCCTAACCTGAAGCTCCAGCCCAGGGCAACCTGAGCTGCAGGACTACTTCCAAGATTTAGTTGCATTTTGTTTTATTCAGAAGCTATTGCCCTGTACTTTCACTGAGTGCTTCCTCCTTTTGTCTTAGGACAATAAGGATTCATCATTCCCTACTCACTTTGTCTACATAGAGTTTTACTGATCCCTGCCATTCTGTACAGCCTCTCTTTTTATGGCAGTGATTACATATTCCCAACTCTCCAGAATATTCTCTTCTTCAAGAGGGGTTACCAACCTCCACACCTGGGTGTAGCTGCTGGAACAGGAGGGCGCAACAGCCCCTTCTCACCCATGCTCCCGTTGGAGAGGTGAGGATCTTTGTAACTACTTCTTTACAATCTTCAGGGGATTTTCAGGCTCAAAGAGACATTATTTTCCCTATTGATAGATGCTGTGAGGATGAAGAGGGAGAATGTCACTGTGCAGTCCATCACAAGCATTTCGGAAGCACCCAGCACCATGGGTCATACCAGAGGCTCGGTCCTTGCCCCTTGGCTGCTGTCACTGCTAGGGACACTACTCTGTCTCCAATCCTGCTCCAGCCCTGTTCCTCCACTGCAGAGGAAGGCTGAACACAAGGTTTCACTGCACTTTCTCCAGCATTGCTGTAAGCAGATAACTACACTCCCCTCGGCCCCAATTCAACCTTATATCATTAAACAACAAGGTCGAGAATGCCTAAAGCTTTTGCGTGGTCAATGTAAACTACACTTGTGCAAAACTCTTGATCCCCAGCCAAAGCTAACTCATTAGATACCAGAGAAACAGCACTGGAAATGCTGTTTTCCTTGAAATGCTAACTGCAGTGGGGATATTATATGAGGAATGTTCAAATGGAATATAGTTTTTACTTTTACTTGGTCGGTACTAACCCTATGAGGTTTATAATTGCTCAGGTCTTACAGGTCATGAGTTATTAAAATGCAGTTATTAAGTTTGCATCCCTATCAATGGAGGAAATGGTCAGCAACCTGTTACACCACTTAAACACACACAGGTCTATGGGGCTGGATGAGAGAGAAGGATGATGAAAAGCATCATG
>JANHGB010044869.1:25540-56407 GCA_026283785.1 Coracopsis vasa
GGCACAGGTTGCCCAGAGAAGCTGTGGCTGCCCCATCCCTGGCAGTGTTCAAGGTCAGGTTGGATGGGGCTTGGAGCTACCTGGTCTAGTGGAAGGTGTCCCTGCCCATGGAAGTGTGGTTTGGAACTGGATGAGCTTTAAGGTCCCTTCCAACCCAAACCATTCTACAATTCTATGAGAAGCTATAATTTTCCAAGTAAGAGCATATGTTGAGTGTAAAAATGCAGTTTTCTGCATCATGACACCTCATCAAATATCTCTCCATTAGGAAGCACGGTCCATGCTCCCTATCTGTGCAGTGACCACTCAGGGGACACAGACAGAGACAGGTACATGAAACCCAGGACAACAGACTGCTTTCAGCCTTTTTTACCAGCCTGGGGGTGGTGGTCTTTATTTCTTCCTTGTGCTAGTAAAAAATGGACAACTCTCTTCTTCCCTGTGCCCTTCTCCTACAGTTTTACCTTGACCAAGTCCTAGCTGCCAACATGGGATGTTTAAAAGAAAGGACCTCTTTCCCCTAAGGGAAGTCTAGGAGAGTTGCTTGGATGGAGAAGTTTGCAGCAGACAACCCCCATCTCAGGATATGGCTGAGAGGGGTTGAACAGGGGAGACATTGACTTCAGAGAGTTCAAGAAGTTGTGCAACTCAGAATCATAAAATCATAGAATAGTTTGGATTGGAAGGGACCTTCAAAGGTCATCTAGTCCCACACCTTTACAATAAGCAGGGCCATCTTCAACTAGATCAGGTTGCTCAGAATCACATCCAGCCTGGCCTTGAATGTCTCCAGGGGTGGCACATCCACTACCTCTCTGGGCAACCTGTGCCAGGAGTTTACTATCCTCATTGTAAAAACTTTCTTCCTCACATTCACCCTGAGTCTCCCCTCTTTAGTTTAAAACCACCACCCCTCGTCCTATTACAACAGGCCCTGCTAAAAAATCTTTCCCCTTCTTTCTCACAGACCCCTTTTGAGTACTGAAAGGCTACAATAAGGTCTCCCTGGAATCTTGTCTTCTCCATGCTTCTGGTGTCATCATTTTGGTGGAGCTGTGCCAGTTTATGCTAAATAGACAACTCGGTGCCATAAATTCCAAGTAGTGTAATTGCTTGCTTATATTGTTGAAGCCAGTTTAGATTAATCAAAGACAGTTTAAAACTTGTCCTTTGCTCTTCACTGTATATCTTCCCCACCATCAGCTTGAAAATAAGACCGCAACAAAGTAAGTAGGTTTTATTGCCATTTGTACAACAGCTTTAGGCTTTGACATGTTCCAAATCTGGAATCAAATTGCAGAGATCCACCTCTTTGACAGCACGTCTGGCCAGTCATTGGGATTCAGGACATTTACAGACATGTAGAGGAAACCTTCGCATTGTTCTGCTTTGCTTTGCAGTTGTTGCCATTATTTATCATAAAACTTGGCATGTTTCAGGTTTAAGTTTTTTAATAGTCTCTGCGGGGGGTCAAATTGGATCTGAAGAAATACAACATGAAGTAATTCTTCTGCTAATGCTCAGATGCTGTTCAGAGGCAGCTAACTGCTGCGTATGAGTGCTTGGCACAGCAGTCCAGGCTTGCCACAAAAAGGTCTTTAATTGTTTGAAGTTGGAGGCACACTACTCTCTGCTACAACTCACTATTGCTACAGAACATGATAAATGCCTCTAGGAAGGAATGAGCCAAAAAGAAAAAAGGAAAAACAATGTCCTTGTTCTCCAGATTTATTTTGCTTTACTTTAGTCTTCCTGAGTCCAAATTGGAAAAACACAATAATGTGTAGCAAGGCTGTCAACCTGCAGTGAAAAAAGGGCTGTGTCTTGAAGCCATTGCTTCCTAAGGGTGGAACTGTAACATGTCTTCACAGATTCACAAAGGAGATGACTCTCTTATTAGGAAATGCAGTTTGGTTTCCCTCCTGGAATCAAAGAAAGACTTGCTTTAGACTATCATTGTGAATGACAGCACTGCTGAGAGGTTTATGAAGAGAAGACTTGGATTAAATCTCCTTTAACAAATCAGTTTGTCCCTGTATTTTCCTGATACCTATGTGGAAATCTTTGCTGCACATGCATTATCCTGCTATCAGCTGCCTAAAACCATGATGAGTGTCTCTGGGATGTCAAAGGCACTCACTTCAGCTCATCTGAACCTCTTTGATGAAAACATTAGGTGCACAGGCTGGAATTGAGTTGGCTCATAAGGAAAGGCTGGTACTTCCCAGAAATAAAAATCCCATCTCTGTTACTCACCAGCTGGATGTGGACAGCATCAGCTCATATTGCTAATAATTTTCATACATGGGCATCAACCAGACTATGAAATGGATGGAACTCAAAACCTCCACCAGTGAGGCCTCTCTGGATTTGGTGCTCATGCAGAAAAAGAGAATGAGCTGAGCAGGACTTAAACTATTTTAAGCTCTTGAGCAAATCAGGGACCCCTGTCATGCTGGCTGTGCATGGGACATGACCTCCTGTCACCCCACTCTCCCCCTCCAGCACCCTTAAACTTGCAGCAAAATACTGGACTTATTAGTAATTTCAGTAACTCTCTTACTATTTGTTGCCAGACCCTGCAGAAACTGTTCCAGCATCCCTTCACTCCCATTTTCCTGGCAGCTCTGCAGCTACATTCAGGATTTATTTCTTCTTGAAAGTACAGATCAAGTCCTAGACACACTTATAGTACATCACCTCCTTGGGCAGAGGCTGTCTCCCCATTCTGCTACATCCCCTGCAAGTTTCTATACTATTTTTAGGACTAAGTTTTTGTTTAATTGCATTAATGCTTTTATCACTGTTAGCTTGTCTGACAACCAAAATACGGTCATTTGGGTTGTACATTTCAGTGTTTTAATATAGTACCATGTTTTCTATATGCCTTCTGGAGGAATAGATAGAGCCCAGCTAATGCTGTGTGGATAAGGGGAGTTCAGGATACAGGGAGAATGTGGTACTCTAGAATGTTTTACACAACCCAGAGCACTGATAAATAACAATATAAAGCAAAATAATCGATACCTCATGCAATACACTGCAAGTGCTACCTAAAGAGATAATACACATCTTCAGGATGTGTATCTGACAAGGGTCTTTGTTTGATAGAATCATCAAACTCTCTTCTGATGAATCCTTTTGCAGCCTCAACAGCTTAAACCTGCTCATGTCAGCCGCAATGTTGTATCTGTTTGTTTCTCACACTACCATCCTCTCTTCTAAACAGTCAACGGCAATTCTTACACAGCATGAACTGATCACAATCTCATCATTCTAACTTCAGCAGTTAACCCAGTCAGATGGCAAACCAGGGGGGCTCCCCTTACCTTTTCAACAACTGCTTTTTGTGGCTGTTGGGTGATTTCCTGGCTTTAAAGAAAGGAGCATTGCAAAGCAGAGCTGCATTTGTATCACAGCAACCTCCAGCACAGCCATCTGCAAAGGAGCTGCACTCAGGCACGCTATGGTGACAGTGATAAACACTGTTCTCTGCAGCAGGAGGTGAACATTTCACAAACACACATTGAGCACAATAACCTGAAACAAGCAACAGCCCGTGGTAATGAGCTACCATAGCTCTCCTGCACACTTAAACCTATGTGATACAGAAGCTCCTGAACAGAAAAAGGGGCCCTTTAACAAAAAAACGTGACTTTCCTAGAAACCAAAGGTGATGATCTTCTATAACCCTCTCCTACAGTCAATTCCCCATCTTACATTCCTCCCTCCTCATTCCCTCTGACTGGCAGAAGCCAGCAAAGATGTGATAATAATAAAACACCCACTGTCTGCTTTGTCTTTGGGTTGGGGATCTCTGCAGAAAACAAAACCTGCTGCTGATGAAGTAATTTTAAAAGCATCTGTTGTAATTTAGCGACTAATGAAGTGACGTCCTGGTCTCCCCAGCCATTTGCCATCTTTTCAGCACATACAGAAAATGCCACTAGCCTCTTCTCCGGTGTTATCTCACCGTCCCTTCTTTTATCTTCTGCAGCAAATCACCGTCCTTGACTTTGAATTCCTTCCCTCTTCTCTTTCTTTTAATGCCCGTTCATTTCTTTTGATGTCTGAAATAAAAATCAGTGTGGTGGAAATATTGCGGTTAATATGTGGGAATCCAAGCAGCACATTACAAGTGGGATCCCATCTGATTTCAAGTGCATCCCATTGACCTCATACCCCACACAGTGGCAGCAAGATTTTGTGCAGAAGCTGAAGAAAAAGCATAGGAGAAAAGTTTATTTAATTAAAAAAAAAAGAAATAGCCTGATCTTGGCAGAATTTCTCACTTATAGTTTAGGGAGTTTTACAGTTTGCCAGTAGTTGCAGCCTTCATCCTTTGCACATTTTTCTTCCTTTATGTCTGCAACTCCTTTCCATACTGGCAGGTTTAATAATGTTGGGACTGTAAGCACCAAAGTACGCAAGTATGCTGACATCAGGCATGAAGCATTGCACCAGGAGACTGGAAAGGCAGTTTATAGCATATCGTTTCAAGAGTGGAACACCATATATTTTCTTTGCTTTTTGTAGTTTTCCGTAAGAATTCTTCATGGAGTGAGCTGCTGATTCAGCATCGCCTCCCGGCGAGCTATGAGAAAGTGATGATGTGAAAGTGAAACACTAGACCCAGGACTGGAACAGATCCTTAGATCTGTTGTGCTAGAGCAGAAAGCACATCATCCAGGCCTTTAGATCACTGAGGTTTGCTGAGGTGGCAAGCAAAACGCTGTTAATGTTAGCAGCCAGCGAGACAGCAGGAACAATCCCGGGCTGGCTGGCTGAGACCACCCAGGCAGGGATGCCCTGCCTCTTGAAACGCTTCCCGGTGTTATTCATGCCAGCCTCCGTGGCCACAGCAGCTCTCCTTCTCCAGCATCAGTTGCCAACTTTCCTCTTTTTGGCACTCAGTATGGAGAAAATTCTCCTTTTTGCCAGATGAAATTCACAGAACTGAGGGTATTTGCTAGTAAAATCTTGCTAGAGCTTTGTTCAGTGTTACTCGGGTCTGGTGCAGTTTGTCCATCTGGTCCCTAAGCTGCTGCATCCCTTATGGGTGCTGAGATGCTCATGTTATAGCTCCTGTTATTTCCTTCTCTCTTCAAAGACATTCTGCTGAGCAGGTGCCGTCTGATCTGAGTTTACAAGTGTGTTTTCATATGCAAGGACCTGAAAAACATTTCAATACCTCCAGACACTGGGGCATTTTCCAGCAGTCTTTCTGCAGCCTGTATCATCTGCTTTGAACGTGGTTTTTGTGGTGCTTTGCATCAATCCGTTGAGTGCTTTGTCACAGGTTCAGTACCACCAGTACAGGAATAGACCTGGTTTTGACTAAAGCAGCAGTTTTTCTATAGCCTTTACAACTGAAATTTCAGCCTGTATATTTTTCTTCAGTGTTTTGCCTGTAATTCACATTGTCTCTGCAGCAGTCGGGTTGTATCATCATGTGCTTTTAATGGCTGCCAATTCCCTTTCTTCTCCTGCATAGCTCAGAGGAAGTCAAGGTAACCTGGCAGGCTCTGATCTGCCCGCCTGGTTCACTTTCCCTTTCCTCTTTGCATATTCCTGCCTGGTTTTGTGCCCAGTATGACTTTAGATTTTATAGACTGCATTTCTGTGAGGTTCAGCAAGCCATTCCTATCAGAAAGGTGCTAAATTTCACCCTTCAAACCACCACAGAAGAGGGTAATGTTTTCTTTTTCCTTTCTCCCCCCAGAAAACTGTGACATACGGACTTCCCTGGATGCCAGTTGCTTACATCTCTATTAGCCAAAGTAAATCCCATCACTGTTTTATTTCATAGCCTTACACACTTCTTACACTGATTTCTGGATAACAGCAGGAACTACCTCCAGAACAGAAAAACTTATCATAGCAGCATCTATAAATTAGGTCTTGTCTTTAACTTTAAGCCAGAACTCATAGTGTAAGATAAAGTGGTGCCAGACCACACAGTTCATCTCTAAGAAGGAGGTATAAGCCTTGGAGCCTGGCTTCATTCCCGGACAGATGCCAGCCATAGCCATCTCCTGCTCAGAATGGCCAGCCAGCTCTAGTTGCTCTTGCTTTGGCTGTTGTTCAGCACTAGATTCACAATAAAGCTTAGTGACAGATGCAATAGACCCTTCTCTCATCTACCTCCCACCGCTGCCAATGCAGCATTATGATTTTTGTCAGATATTTCTCGACCCTCTCATCTCTTTCAGTGCTTAATGCAGCTTCTAGTGCTGCACTGTCATCAAATCCTACCCTAATCCAATCCTAATCCTATTTTTTGACACCAAGGCACAAAATACAAAAGCCTAAATTGGGAATTGAGTTCATCTGAGTGCTCCTTCTCCTCTCATGTGTGTTCAGGTACATATAAAATTGAAAGCTGACTTTTTAAAACTTAATTTACACACAGTGACAATTATTTAGCACTCCAAAGGCAAAACGAGTGAGTTCATAAACTGTACATGCCATTTTTGCTGTAGTGATGTGGCCTGTATGTAAATGGTCTGCCAGCTGATGGAAGCTTTAACCACCCGATGCTCTTCTAGAGCTGTCAGTAAGAGGCATTTCCAGCAGCACAGTTCCAGCTAAACCTTAATCAAAAGCTCGTCTGCTTCAATGCAATTTAAACTCCACCTGCTGGCTGAGCTCCTTAATGGCATCACGGCTTCACACTGATGGAAAAGGTGCTTCAGATGCTCCCCTTTCAGTGGTAAGGGGCTTAAGAGCGAGCTCATTATTAGGCAAGACTGTCTAAAGTGATTAATGATCTATAGCTCTGTTTAATAGAAACACGTATAAAAGATCTGATTTGCAAAATCACGTTTGAAAATGCTGGCCACAGCAGCCCAGAAATATTTTGAAACGCAAATGGGGCTAAGGAGAAGCAATAAATGTCTTCTCGGTTAAAAAAATAAGGACTGTAATTCAGGAATAAGGCTTGAAATAGTGGTTTGAGTGACCAGATGTTGCTTTGTTTGCCAAATTCAGTTTCCAGTGATATATTTCAAGTAATTGTATAATAATGGACTTCATCCATTGTACATACACATGCAGAACACGACACAAACACACACACATCAATGAGGGTAATGGGACTGGTGCAGAAAGTGGACATGTACTTTTATAGGAATTCCTATTCCTATGTTTTTGCAAAAGCAGACATTGTAAAAGAATTAGGATTTTGTATTCTCTTCTTTCTTTTAGTACCTAAAAAGCAACTTCAGTGGAAAAACAATCTCTAGAGCAGTTTAAAAGTATGAGGATTGCATTCAGGAGCAATGCTGTGCACTAGTAAATGTTTCCATGTGTGATAAGGGTAATTTAGCATAAAACTACCCATCTCTTATTTTCTCAAAGCTGGCCAGACCTTAGAGAAATGGTATGATATTAATGAGAGAGAAACCTCTGAGAATTCAGTGCACAGCATACAGGGAAATCAAAAATCAATTTAAGAGGCATATTCCCAAGCTATGGGGGTTTATTCACAATAATCAGTGCATTCAGTAAGTCACCAAACAATGTTTTCTTCTCAAAAGAGTACATGGGAAGATTTAGATTTTCATTTTGCTTCATATTCATATTTCCTATTCATTTATTATCCAATACGCAGTTTATGTGACCATATTTCTATTGTATTAATTGTTTGGAAAGCATTTACTACAACTAGCACCCAGAGAATGCTTTACCTTCCCTAATGCAATCTGTAGGACAGGTCAACTGACTCTTGGGACTAATTCTGCTTGCCTGGTTGATCCACAAGCTTCAGAATGACCCTCTAAGCACTTCCAAACAAATTTCCTGGCATATTTCTCACTGATATTCACCCCAATGCTTTCCATAAGCCATTTTTAGTGGGCAAAAATTTCATCAGATGAATAAGCAAGAAGCAAGTAGAAGGAAGTAAGATATCCCAAAACTAATTGTAGGGCTTTATGTAAATAAAGCAACAAGGAACATTTGCCCACAGAAAAAAAATATATATACATATACAGGCACCTGCCTATTGTTATCTCCAGACTTTTCCTTGGGTTCAGCAAGTGCATTTTTCTCCCTCTGTAATGGGTAAAAGGATGTGGCTCCTTCTTCCAGGGGCTATGCAGAAGGGCTGGATTGTCAAAGCACAGCAGGATGGACGTGTTTGTCCATACAGTTAGCAGCACACTCTCCAAAGCAGCACACGTAAGCAGTCATATTGCAAAGCCCGTTAGGAAGAGAAAAGCAAAACACAGTAACAATCATTGGGTTTCTCCTTAACGTGTGTAAACTCTTTAAAGCCACAAGTTCTGAGTAGTCGTCAAGAAACCAAGACTTTAGTTAGAAATAGCTGTGGTTCGTATCCTCAGCATCGGCTCACTGTCAGCTCACAGAGCCGACCTGCAATTCTGGGGCTCGCAAGAGCCGCTGCCGGGGCTTGGCGCACCGGGCAGGTAGTCAGCACTGCAGGATTGTGCCAGGAGCCTGGAGTGCAATTCAGGTGACTCCCGTAGAGGGAGATGTTGCTTTGCTTCTGCCTTGCTTTCAAGTTTTTCTCTGTGCGTGCCATGGGAAACGCTTCATGTGCCTCGTCGCACTGACACTGCTCAACGTGCAGGGGTTTAAGATGAGCAAAGCTTGCACTCGAACTTGTGATTCCTGTCTATTACTTTGTCCTGACACAGAGCTTATCTTCAGACTTCTACTCCACAAAGAGCTAAAGATGCACAGCAGTGACTTGTCAACTGGGGAGACATTACTAAATTTGCAATCCATGACTGTTTCCTTAACCTACCCTTATAACATTTCCCAAAGAGGGAGAGAGATAGAAACTGTTCTTATGAAGCAATTCCCAGCACTCCGTGGGTCCTTCAGCAAAGCTCAGGGTGACCATGTCACCTCTCACTCCTTTTGACACGAACACACTGGTGCAATTCATACTTCTGTGTCCAACACAAACATCCAGCAGCATCATTTCTTCCTTCTGTACCTCTACCTCCACACAGAGAATGTGCCTCAAAATAAAGAGAAGAGATAATGGTCTCTCTGATTTGACTGAATTTATGAAGTTCAATTTAGACCAAGGACATCAGCCTCAGGTAAGCTTTTGTTTGCTATGACAGCTCATGATTTTTGTATCTGCTAAAGAAGTTTTGTTTAACTTAAAGAGTTGGGCTTGTCTCATGAGATGGATATGAAAGCTCCCAATTTCATTGCTGCCTGGTATTATGGTGGACTCTAATTCTCTTGACTCCTTCAAGAACTATATTCTATATAATGTCTGTTGACCAGCATAGGAGGTTTTTTAATTAATATTCCTCAGAGAGGTGATCTGATTTTGCTTTTGCAGGCACAGAAATGGGTCTGCTTTAAAAATAACCTCTTATTTGAAATGATGTATCATAGCACTCTCATGCGGAACAGCAGTTAGTAAAGCATGCCATAGCAACGGCCACATCTTAATAGCAGATCATCTCCTGGACATCTCCCTCTGCATTTCTGCAATTACCAACTATGTCTGCTACCATCTGCAATTACATAAAATCCCTCTGGCAACTATAGCTATTGCTTACATGGAAAATTAATATTGGGGAAGCAGTGGGATTTAATAACTAAATATAAGAAATGTGAGTTATTACTACATGACTATCCACCAAGCTTTTCACCAGCTACAAGGAACCATTGAGCAGATCATCATGGGATGTAATTTTGAATCCTCTGACTTAGTAATATAAATCATAGCTCTTAGATTTAATACTTGCTTTGCACATTAATGCAGAACTTTCCCCAGCCACTCGACATTAAAAATGCAGACATCCAAGAGGCTCCTATGAATACCAGAAGAGAATGAGCTGCTTTGCTTAACGCACAGCCCAGCATCAGGTTGTGCTCAGGGCAGAAGGCTGACTACAGGAGAAGCAAATATGTGTGCCTGTTCCCTGTGTGCTCCAGCATACGTCAGTCTGATTTTAGCGCACAGTTCTTCCCCATTGCTGGAAAACAAGCATTTACGTTTCCTGATGTCATTGTGTCACACTGTTGTTGGGCTGCTGATTTTGTAACTCCAAACAGTATTTAGTTGTTATTTGGAAGAAGCAGGTGTTAGAGGTTAATACTATTCCTAATCTATGATTAATTATGATTTTACAGACTTTGGTGTTATTTTTAGTCCCAGGATCCGTTAGCTGTATGAATGATTTCAAAGCTGGGTTAAAAAGTACAGTTATCACAGTGGCTCTCCTTTTCCAGATTAAAAATGGGAAAAGTTTGCCTTCTTTTTTTAAAACTGGCATTTTGTTTATTATATTTTCAAAGCAATTGATCATGCTTTCGATAGGGATGACAAATTGATTAAAATGTCCATAGTTGATACTTGTCTAGAAGAAAGCAACGACTAAAACGGCATAAAAGTATTTGAAAAAGTTGGTTGGCACAAATCTACTTTTTGGAATAAAAGAGGTAGCTGCCTACAAAAAGTTTGGAACAAAAGAAGTAAATTGCTAACTTATCTCTGTCTACCAGCTCAGGAAATGAATCTCAGCCCTCTACTCTTCTACCCTGGAAGTATTAATCTCACCACAACATGTTAGTACCAATTGGCATTTCTGGTACAGAACAACAAGCCTGGCAATTAGTATAGAGTCAACAGTGCCTTGAGAACACTGAGGCAGGTACAAATTATTTTTTAACATGTTCAGAAGAGGGGGAATATCCTCCTAATTGTCATGACTTGGATGTCAAAGGAGAGAGTGACTATTTGAAAATGGAACTAATTCTGTTCAACCTGCAGTAGATAAA
The DNA here is from genome assembly GCA_026283785.1 of Coracopsis vasa. Taxonomy (NCBI): domain Eukaryota; kingdom Metazoa; phylum Chordata; class Aves; order Psittaciformes; family Psittacidae; genus Coracopsis; species Coracopsis vasa. The sequence continues at coordinate 36,314 of JANHGB010044869.1, forward strand.
GGGTGAGTGTGAAGCAGCAGCTCACTTTGTCAAAGTCAGCTGTCAGCTTTTGAAGTGTGCTGGAAGCCAAACTGCAGATCTCCATTTGTCTAGATGATGAAAGCAAAAAGGGATCATTAAGATCAGTATCTCTGACCCTGAACAAAGCAGGTATCAAAACCCACCATGGTTCCAACATCAGCTTGTGGTCAATCTCACCTGCAGAAGCTCCTGATCTTGATGGGCTAATTTGGAATAACGGGGAAGCTGCATATCTTTATGGTGGCTAGAAACCAGATAGAAGGGAAAGAAAAGACCTGTCCCACGCACATTTAAGTACTACAGTGCATAATGTCTCAATACAGTTAACAACCATGGTGGATTATAGCAGTCTGCTGGAAGGCGAGTGTCAGCACTCTGGAAATCACAGTTAATACTCCTCTGGGACAGATATTCAGTCTGTGGGTTGCATTAAGAGCATGATGAGCACTGGCTGAATTTGGGACAAGGTCACTGTGCCCATCTGACAGAGAATGCGAGAATGTCAATAGCATTATGCACATTACAGGTACATATATGTGAAGAACCTAGTTAACTGAAGCATGGATTAGTCAGACAGTCTGCAAGAAGAGAGGACACTAAGCAGCTGAAGGAGGTTCAGACAGCCCCTTCAGAGAAGTAGGTCGTGCCTGAGGAATCTGTACTTTCTTTTGACCATGTGAAAGTGGAAGAAAAACAGCAGGGACCTGCTGGCTGAGCACACTACATCCTCCAGAGATACTTCAGCAAGTTGAAGTAACCTAGGAGAGGCATTCTCAATATCCAATAAACCCACAGTGACAAATAAACACCAGTGAGAAATGAGGAGATGCATTCAGAATTAAGATAGCTATCCCGAAGTGAAAACGCTTATCTAAGTTTAAGAGGATTATCATCAACCACAACTCTTCCCACACTGTTCTGCCCCCTCCCAAGTAATAATTCCTTCTCCACCACCTATGCTGCATAAACAAGTTAGGTGTTTATATTCTCAATCACTCAGAACTATCATCTGCAAATAGTCCTTTGAGATTGCTAAAATTGATTAGACAGCCAGGGTGTCAAAATGAAGTAAGAGGATGTAAGAAGAGTGAATGTAGATACAATAAATGAAGATACAAGGATGTAAGAATAGGAACCATTTATATTAATCATAAAGACAAAGAAGCTCTGGAAAGGTGGTTTTTATCATTCTATATATAAATAAATACACCACTAAACTGGCAAAGGGAATAAAATGCAAGCCAAGGTCTGGTTTAGTGAGGTAGTTTATGGAGTGTAGTTTCACAGACTTTTGTAGCATGCTCCCTTCTAGACATTCGTGACACACTGTGTGCTTTCAAACTAGGTGTTCTTTGCAGACCCAGTAGGTGTTCAGTATGATAAATGTGTGCTCTGGTGGGAGGTGAGCCAGTCACTGTTGACATCAAAATGACCAACAGCAGTCTGCATGCTGGCATCCTATTCCATGGACAAATAGTCCAGGTCCTCTGCAAACTCAGGCAGCTCTAACTCCAGAAAGTCTCACCAGGTGTGTTTTGAAAGCTTTCTTCTAAAGCACAAAATTCAGAGACTCCCCTTAAGAAACAGACATAATGATGATAGTAGAAGAACACAGAAACCGACCTATCCTGGTTTCCCAGGTGACTCTTACCTGCCCTTGAAGGTCAGCTCCCTTCACCATGTAGCCTTGTATCATTATACAACACTGGTGGTTCTTTAAATTCCACATGGCTGTTTGCAGCTCATCATGTCAGCAGAGGTACTTGGGGTTTGTTGGGGCCTATTGTTTTAAATAAAACTTGCGTGGGTGACAGCAAAATGGAGTGGGAAGAGCCAAGCATCGAAGAACCAACTCTGTTTGGTGCTCTGCACAGCATGTGGGAAGGGCCACTGTGTGGGTAGCAGTACCAGCAAGGAAAAAGGAGCAGAGCTTTGCTGCGCTGTGAACACGGAGGAGGAGGAGGTGTGAGGGAGCTGGTGTGTGTGGATGGGAACACCGGGAAAGCAGAGCGTGTCCTCAGCTGTGTAAGACAAGCCGTGGCAGATGGCACTGTATCCATACCCTTGGCTTAAGGGCAATCAGGGACTATAGAGTACTTTCCTTAGCAGGGAGGCTTTGTTAGGCAAAACTGTGTGTGTGAATAGCGTTCAGGTTACAATTAGCAGTGGGGAGCACAGTCAGGCCAAGGCTATGCGGCACAGAAAGGTAATCAGAGATGGCCTGGGCAACAGAGTTTAGCTGTGTTAAAGAAACAGACCAAGCCTGGCCATTTCTATGGATGTAGAACACTGTAATTGTAATGCTTGAACTCGGCTTGTGGAATTGCACATTGTTTTTATAGGCTCCACACACGCAGCCTTGTGTGTACCATGCCTTCTCACACCCTTTTCGAAGAGATGCTTCTCAGACCAGCCCCAGGCGAGGATAGTGGCGGTCACCAGGCTGGGTGAGCAGCGGCAGCCCAGCGCTCCCAGCTCCAGCACACTCGCATCACCCATGTGGAAACTCCTCAGAGAGCTTTCATCTGGGGCCTTTGTAAGATGGCAGCAAATCACTTTTGTACAGGGGAGAGCAGCCCGAGCGTGTACGCCTCGCACCAGCAGCTAACCATACAGTCACTCATTCTCTTTCCCCGACTCAGAAACTCCATTTCGGTAGGGATGCAACATTAAACCCCGCTTTGTCCTCCCAGCGGCAGGTTTACGAGCGAACACACAATGGCCAGGCGCCGCTGTGGAGCCCGTCACGCAGGGACGAGGCTTCTCCACAGCCGAGCTGGGCTCCCGCACGGCAGCCAGCCACCACAGGGACTGGAGAGCCTTATCCACCGGCCTGTAGGGAGCCGAGGATCCATTGTGGCAAAGCGGGCGACCCCGCTCCGCTGCCGGTACCGAGCCGAAGGACCCCCCCTCATAAAGCGGGTCCGTGAGGGGAGGAGCCCCACGCGGAGGAGGGCGCGCGTGGGGCGGCCGTTGGACGCGAGGGGGGAGTGGGATATGACGCGAGGCCGCGCAAGGCATTGTGGGAGCTGGCCGCCAGCCCGTTGAGCCGTTCCCGTTGGCCCCGCAGGCGGAGCGGAGGCAGCGGTGGAGGCAGCGGCAGCGGGGCCGCCGCCGGCCCACGGGAGACATCTTGCTGCTGGAGGCCGTGCTGTAAGTAATTGCCGCAGGAGGAGCGCCCGTGTTACCCTTGGCTGTGTGGGGAAGGAGGAGGTGGGGGTGCTGGGGTGGGCTGTGAAGGAGGTGGGGTCCTGCTCCCCCCCCCCCCAGTCCTTCCCTGAGGCACACCGGGGCCCGCACCGGGCGCTCTGTCGGTTCTGCCGCTTCTCGTTGCGCCTCGGGCGAAGCCGGGAGATCCGCCCCGCTCCCTGCGAAATGGTGGCAGCGGGGTTCTGCCGGTGTGGAATCCGCCGCCGGGCCGTGGTGCCGGGGTGGAAGGAGCGCAGCGGGCTCCGGGCAGGGCTGGGGGTGCTGAGCCGCGGCCCCTCGCCGCCTTTCAACGGACGCGTTTTGAGTCTTTCCCACCGCGGGCCGTCGGGCAGGAGACCGTGATGTTGAGAGACCGCGAGTGAGAAGCAGCAGGACGTGTTTTCGGTGTGTTTCACTTTGGGATGAAGACGCTGTGGCGTGAAAGTTACCTGCCAGATGTGAATGACTTCGTGAAAAAACAACCAAATGCTGCTTATTAAAACCATAGACAAAGGCTTCAGAGATTGGTAGAAATAAATATTCAGCTAGAAACGGGGTCTTTTATTCTTTTAAGACTGTCACTTCTTGTATAGCCCGCAATATGTCTGCCTGCAGGATCTGAGCAACCTATACGGACTGTCTGGGTGTGGGTGTTCCTCATAGGGGACTGCAAGTACTGCAGGGCGCAGGTGGATGCAGGTTCCTAAGGCTCTGCACAAGGCATAATGCAGGAGCGCCTGGGTTTAGACCAAGACTGATGTGTTTCTGCGTGTAAAAGACACTAAGGGGAACACATTGTTCCTGTAACTTGTATCTTCCTATAATCCTTTTGTTTCCTCTGTAATCTTTAAAAGTAAGTTGCAGAAGGGGCATGAAGACTGCTGGAACCAGCTTGTATGTGAGTAGGGTGGTATAAAGCTGAGGTTGCTTTGTTATTGTTGATGGAAAGAGACTGGTTATTGAAATATAATTGAATGAGGCTGGTTATTTATCTCTTGACCATACAAACAAACAACCATTTTTTTTCCCAGGATTGTGTGTGGCTGTCACTTAGCAACAGGTCTGTAAGGAACTTTGCAGGTCCTCTGCCTCCCCCATTCCAAAGAGTAGAAGAAATAAATAAGCTCAGGGGCAAGTGAGCAATTAATAAGAACAGAACCTGGGTTCTTAGGTCCAGCCCAGAGTCACAAGATTTAAGTGGGAACAAGACAGTTACAGTTGCTTTGAAAAGTGTTTCTTACTGCACTTGGTTTTGGGAGACTTTGTATCTATTGGTCCTTAGGAAACTACAATGTGTTTAGGGTTTTGGTGGGCTTTTTTAAGTGTTCTGAAAGAACGGAATTCTAAGTTGTTTACTTAGTAGTGGTGCATTATTTTGCCATGTTATGTATCATAACCTTTCACACTGAAATCATCTAGATCTTCTGACTTCCTAAAGAGTAACTTTGTTTTGTTGTGTGTAGAGCATACCATTCTGACTGCCAGTAAAGCCAAATGCTGACAGTGTAGATTAAACCATAATTGATCTAAAAACTAGCAATAAGACTGAAATTTCGCTAATGACAGTAACATAGGGAGAGTTTAAGCTTAAACATTGCTTATTTTATAGATCAACATTAGCAAAAAGAGAAGTCCACAACTGCAAACTTAGCCTTAAAAGAAATCAGCATGTTAAAATTTGTCCTTAGAAGTTGTTTTGTTCTGCAGGTAAAATCCCAATACACAGCAATGATATTCTCTTGATAAGATTTAGTCACACTCTGGAAGAATGGTCCAAATCTTGTGCATTCAAAGAAGTTCACAAGTATTTTTGTACAACTCTGTCAACCAGGATCAAGGCCTGTTGTCTCTTCTGCATAAAAGGTAGTCCTGCCCCGATAAGATTATAAAGTAGGGATGAAAGAGCAGGAATCTGAAACTGATGCCCCAAGAGATAAAAAGAGCCTTCAGAGAGAGCCTCTCTTGGGAGATGGAATATCGACCCAGTGGGCAGCACGGTGAGCATTAGGTTTTGTCAGTTCAGTGCTTCCTAGTGGTAAAATCAGAAGGGAAACATGCAGTGTTTGTGGAAAACTTGCTTGCTTCTTAGGGAAAGATGCTATGAACACATCAAGAAGCTACAGTTCCTTACCCAGACCCTTTCTGAAGAGAGGATGTTAGGATTCAGCTCATGGTCCTTGATCTAGAAGGAATGATGTTAGAATCACACCATTCATGGTCTCCTCAGCAGATTGAATTTTTGCATTCCCTCCCTCAGCAGTATAGCATCTAATTTAAGTTTCATTCTACATCTGGATTTTTCCTTGGGAAGCATCCACATGAATTCTTTATTGCATTTTGTTTTCTTCCAAAAATGTCAAGGGGCAAAGAAGTTTTCAAAACGTTCTTTAAAACACTTTTTCTGAACATCAAATTCATAAATGGTCCAGTGATTTAAAGTCCTGCATCAAATTTTATGCTTCTTACCTAGCACACAAAATGCTGTAGCGTACAAACGGGCTGGATTTCATGCAGTGCTCCCAGCAGTGGTCGGTGAAGACAATTGTATTTACATTTTCCTGACTATTGGTGGCAAGATGCCCAGCTAAAATGCTTGTCATACTCCCAGTACTGTTCTTAGTGGAGGTTTGCACCTTGAGGGGATATTTGTTTGGGGGCTTCAGACCCATTGTGGAAGATGGGGACTTTTGCCAGTTGAATACAATTGTGCAGTGGTATTTTGGTTTGCACACAAATTTGGGGGAAATGTTGTTCTTTCTCCCATCATTTACATTATCACTATGGGAATTTTAGTCTGTAACAGAAAGTACAAGTATGCCTATTGGGCATTCCTATAGGAGGAGTGTTCTCTCAGTTTTCCAAGTGAAAATAAATCTATCTAAGGTGCTACCTTTTCAGATGAGAAATTAACGTAGTGCTAGAAGGGCTGTTTCACAACCAGGTTTGCTCCTCTGTCTGTTTCAAACCACAAAGAGTTACTGCTTTGATAAAACACTTAAGCTAGGATTTGAGATCACATCAGATCAAACGATAAGGGAGTGATTAGCTCTTCATTTATTGCCATCATATCTAGAAACTACAGTCACAGACTGAGACGCTGTTGTGCTAGGCAAATGTTATTAGAGACCATTTAATACCAATTCCATAAGCAGTGCACTTTGTAAATATGCCAGACTAGCTTCTGATTAGCCAAGAACAGAGCAAGTTAGTTGTCAAAGCAAATTCAAATGCACCTTTTCCAAAAGAGTTCAGTGAGCAGCTCTTATATAGAACATAAATAAAGCAAAGAGAGAATGGCAGCATTTACATTATTAATCTTCTGAAACAGTGTAAAGAAAATTGCATTGCAGTTAATCTCTTGTGATACAAAAATGAACTTTCCATCTCAGTTTTTGTCCTGGAAAGAAGAGAAGAATAATTACTATATCTTAGTAGGTTTTGTACTACAGTAATGTTCTCCTGGATTTCACTACACTTACTGATTTGATGATGTAGATATAAATTGAATCATCTGTTTGCTGAGTGCAGATAATACACCAGTGTAAGCCCATGAGGCCAGGAGCAGCATTCATAGTAATTCGTTAAGTCATTAAGAACCACTACCTGAAAGCCATTAATAGCAGGGGGTTTATTACTACTCTTTGATGAAGGTGTCAGATTGACTGAGCTAATGAAGTACTGGTATTTGGAAATCAGGTATCACTTTACCAGGATGTACAGACTGTACTTTGATAGGGTTTTTTAAACCTTTCAGAAAAACAGATGCCTGTGTGCATTTTAGGAAGATGGTATTTGAAAGTGTGGTTTAGCAGAGTATCTATCTTCACACAGAAACAGACAGCCAACCAGAGTTACTACAGCCAATTTCAAACAGAAAGAAAATGTTAATTCTGCTGCTTTCATCACTACACCTTAATATTACTTTGTTTCTTAGAAAAGGCATTTCTGGCTTGCAAAGATGTGGCTGCAGAGCAGCTTTGTAGCTTGAGACTTTTCTGTGAGCCAAATTAATATATCTTCAAATTCTCATTTCTGTGAATCTTGCTGCAGTCTTTAAGGGGTTTTCCAAAGGCTATGATTCAGGTGCTCAATTCTGCAACTAGGACAAGCTGTGTTCAAGCGTGGCAGAGCCATTGAAGAACATGGGGTTAAATTTGATTGTAAGTTGACTCCTCAGTGATAACCCCTCATTATCACAGTGATAATTTAGTGAACTGTCGCATTAAAACAAAATCATTTTATTGACAAATCTTTGAAGACTTTGCCATGTATTTGGTAAAGGTTCTCAAAAATTCCATGTCAAAGGCAGCAGTGGGGAAAGGAAGGAAAGGACTGGTCCATTGACTGTCACTGACTGTGATTTATTTACTTTTTTTGACCTAATTACCCTGCTCAAATCTTGTCTGAACCATGGCACATGTGATAAGGTTCCCTTTGGTTGCCTCCCTCATCTGCTGGCTAGCAGTGACTCAGCACACAGCTCTGGTTCATTAACGTTGGCGGCATTCCAGAGTTTCTGGTTTTACAAAGATAAACCATTTGAGAACATGTAAGGCACACAGTTTTCTTTGGTTTTTGAACTCTTGCCATGCTCTTCACATTGAACTTTAATACATTTTTTTGGTGACTGTTGCAAGTGAAATCTTTTCCCTTTCCCTTCTCTTCTGCTATGGAGAACTAGGAGTAGAGAAGAGACTATGGAAGATCATTAGGCCATCCCTCAGTGCGAAGATAGAACAGAAAGGTTATCCAAAGTAATGATCCTGAATCCATAATTAAGCCCAAAAAGGGTCTTCCATGGAAGGCCCTCTTTTTTTCCCCCTTCTGAAGTACATGGTTGGCAAAATTAAAAGTGGTACTTGAAACTTAATCGGAATTTCCCTCCCTCCATCCCCAACATCTAGGAATACAATGATTGACTTCATGTAGGAGTGGGATCTATGAGACAGGAAGCTCTGAAGCTCGTCTTTATCATATTTTACAAATAAACTTCCAGCTAGAAAGCTCTTTAATATACAGTGTAAGAGGATCAGGTTAGTTGTCAAGATAGGTCCAGGGTTATCCTGAATATTAATGAGAGAAATGTGACCAGGAGTATAAAATAAAGCAGGAAATAAATCTCTAGAATTTGCAGAAGTGATAAGTAAGCTTATTATGAAAGAAGAAAATATGCTATTCTGTATATGGGTAGGTGTTGGATAGCTGCAGGTGACAGAAGACTTGAAGGTATTGAGTAGAAATGGTATGTTAAAGGGAAGAACCTCTGAACATCAGGTGAAAGAGGTTGAAAATCAACAGCAAACTGTTTTGCTCAAGGGTGATACAAGGAAGGTCAGTTTAGTGTGACTGATGATGACAGTATGTTAACAACAAACTTAGCATTGCTCTGGATAAGTGATATATATCTGGAGACAGTGATATACAGTACCCATTTGTCTCAGTGTGTGAAGGAACCACTTCCTTCTCTAGGAACAGTTGTTTTCTTGGAACTAAAAATGAAGGGGCAGTGCTCTTTCATCTCTTCCTGTTTCCAGCTACAGCACAGCTGTCTGTGTGTGTCTCCCATTTGGATTTTTAGATTGGGTGAGCTGTACTTCCTCCAGCTCCCTCAAAGCCTCTTTGGCAGTAATTTGGTGTTGCTACATCATCCTTTGATCCAAATATTACAGCAGCTGGTGGCTAGATGACACTCTCCTAAAGAGGAAAAAACCCCCACAACATTAGGAAGTAGTAATTTACATATACTCTTCCAGCTATTCTGACTATCCCATAAACTCATAAGTCAAATGGTTCATAGAAGCTTCCTGCTTAAGGCTTGCAGATTTTATCTGGAAAAATCAGGGGTTTCATCGTTCATGTATCAGTCCCAAAGCAAAGGAATTATGGGGGAAGCTAGAAGCCCAGGTATTTCTAATGCCTGCTTTCCCTGCTGTTTGAGTCAATGAGCAACTCAACATTTGTGAGGTTAAACATGCCTGATATTGATGGAAATGGAGTATGAGCTGTGAAAATAGTTTCTGGCAGAAAGTCCATAGCCAACTCAAAACCGCACCCAGCTTCGTGCTAACAAAGAACTAACTAGAGGAGAGCATGCAATTAAATGGAAAGGGTTTTGAAGCAGTTGTGCATTCCAGTTAGTTTCTCAAGGCAAGAAAATGGGCTTTTGTCCTCTTCATCATAGAATAATAGTTATTACAGAGCTGAGCTCACAGCAGAGCAAAGGAGAAGGAGCCCTTTTGATGGCTTCTCCTTTCCACAGTTTCCTGTCTGTTTTCTGACATATTTCATAAATGTAGCGTGACTTTCATCTAAGTTACTAAGATGGGATTGTTTTCTTTACCTCTAACAAGCAGTAAACCCATTGCATTTATTTTACTTAATGTGCTATGCAAGTACAGACTCTTTCATAAGTGGAGCATAGAAGCAGAAAGCAAAAGTGATGTTTGATGCATTTCTTTAGTTATCCTGAGTGGTCTTCATTGATAGTTATGTAGTCTGAATGTCAGTGACTCACTGAGATGTAAAAGACTGGAGGACATGTCAGCACAGAACAGAAGTTGCAAAACTGAGAAGTGGGGTTGGTGAACCTGTTCTGCCTAATTCTGAGCTTGTCCCGTTGTGGCAAATACAGTTAGGTTCATAAGGAGAGAATGCAGAATAAAAGAGGAAAACAGAAAGGGAAAGCAGGCTTACAGGGGCTCCATTGTGGAGTGTACAAACACACCTGCAAATTTGCATTTGTATGAGGTAGGATTTGTGCAGCAAGGAATGAACAAGGATGCACAGAGGTATGTGCATCACTGACGCATGCCTCTGGTTTCCCTAGACTTTCAGCCTCAAGCGAGGGAAAGGTGGGAACTGTCTCCTTTCCTCTGAGTTAATTTCAAAATGTAGCACATTGCCTAAATCTTTAAAGATACTTTGAGAGCTTGTAAACCCTCCACCTCTTTGGATTTGTCAGCTTCTATTTACAGGCTGAGCAAAAAGGAGAGAAAAAGAATATGCTTGACAGCTGTATCAGCAGTAGGACATCTCCACTGAGATGAGCTGAGATACAGTTGTCAGATCTGCTGGGTGCTTAGACCACTGTTATGTTAAGGAAAGGTGGCAGATGGAAGTTCATCAGCTTCCTAGAGGGCATGTTGAAGCAGTATGGTCATTGATGTGGAGGTAGTTGGCTCAAATCTAAAGGGATTCATTTCAGATCTTTCTAAAAATAAAACATTTAGTGTATAGGAAATATGTTTTGCTATGCATAGGCTTTGTTCTATGAATTCATACATGCTTAAAAAAAGTGTAGTTTTTTGAGGAAGGTGAATCCATTTTATGAAAGCCTTAGCGGGTACAGTTTTTCCTAGTTAGGAACACAGTTATTCATGAGCATAACAGTCCTACCACAGCTGTTCAAATGCCCAATCAGGAGTTTTATCCAGAGAGCAGAGGGTTGTGTCCTTGCAGAAAGCATCCTCTGCTTTAATGAGGAAGCTCTACTTTACATTAGGTAGTTATCACACTTTGCTGCATTAAAGGTACTGACTTTAATCTGTTAGGAATTTCAGAAAAGTAATTCCAAAGCAAATTTATAGGAAATAATTTCTCTGGTCTGTATATTTACTGTATAAAATTATGCTGGGATTGCAATGGCAAATAACTTTCCACAGGATGTTTATTTTAGGTTCTTGTATATACTCTAAAAAGGCAACTTGTCTGTATGTTTTAAACACCCCAATGCATTGCCTACCCTAAAATACTGGTCTGTCTAGAAATTCAATATATGGTATTATAGCATCAGTCCTTATTGATAACCTTTTATTTCTGTTTTGTTTCCTTCCTAATATATAGAGTGCTGTTCCAGAGCCAACACAGACAAAATGTCCAGCAGGGGTGGAAAGAAGAAGTCAACCAAGACTTCCCGTTCCGCAAAGGCTGGGGTCATATTCCCTGTTGGAAGAATGCTACGTTACATTAAGAAAGGCCATCCCAAGTACAGAATTGGTGTTGGTGCTCCAGTGTATATGGCTGCTGTACTGGAATATCTGACTGGTAGGTTTTGCTGAACAATGTGAAAGTAATAATACAAACTGAATTTTTTACAGGAAAAATGAGAAAGATCCTCTTGATTTATAGAAGACTAAGAAGTTGTAGCTGAAGTGCATGCTTGGTGATCGCACATCTAAGCCAAAAGCAAGGTATCCCCTACCCTTGCCTCAGCTTGGATGGCTTTTGTGCATTCCAGCCACTGCATCTGCTTTGACGTGTAAACACTCTTCTTCCACATAGGCAGGCAGAGGAATTCATTAACATCAGTGAATAAGGGCTGGGCTTACAGTGTTGCAGTGCTTTCTGCTTAAACTTTGTGCGTGATGGCTTTGCTTGAGTTACAACTGTCTGTTAAGCATATACATTCCTTTTACATAGAGAGCTTCTCAGTGTTTACACAGGGCTGAGGTTGCTTACAGTGTTGTTTAAACATTACTGTTGAATTTACAGATTATTTTTGAGACTACATATGCTGCTTACAGTTTGTTTGGTTAAGACTGTGTATAAATGCACACTGTTGTTCTGTCCTGCATCAACACAGCTTATTTGCTTGCATGTGTAGTCCTTTTTATGTTCCTCTCCTCACATGAGAATGAGAACACCTTAAGTCATTATCTTCTCCTCACAGTACTTTCTTGGAGGAGAATGGAACTGCTATTTTTCCTCTGTTTAGAAGGGAGTTTCAGAGGAAGAAAATGCTTTGCCAGAGACATGCACAACTAGACATGAAAGTGAAGATCTTTACATAACAGTTCTCCTCTCAAATGGAACTTAAAATGTTGCATTTACCCCACAAACAATGATACAAAGATAGTCGTTTAATGGAAAATTAACCCCAACTGCAGTAGCATCAACATAGGGGCTTTTTGCAATATTGGCTTGCTTAAAATAAGATAAATTTAAAAAAATGGGTAAGAATAAATCACCAATTCAGTCACATTCACGTGGCCAGGTTGACTTCTAAGTGTATACCAGTAGGCTGGAGATTTAGCAAAAAGCACAAGTGGTAGATAGATTACTGTTTGGATAGAGATGCTGTTAGCATGATGAAGGAAAAGCTTGAATTGGATCTCATTTCTCATAGCAGTGTTTCTTTTTCCAGTGCATCTGCTTATGTCAGTGTTTTGGTTGCAGCGGGTTCAAGTGTTTCAAGGAAGAGTAGTCTATGAGCTGTTAGGGAGCCTCTGAGGAAGCAATACAGTTCATTCTTTCTTTGACTTAAGCCCATAGTAGCAAGATGTGGTTTAACTTGCTGCGAGCATTTAAAACTGAAGTGACCTGACTCTAAGACAATTTTAGTTACATCTTATAATGGATATTGACATTGAAGAACAGAAGTAGTCTATTTTATTTTTTTTGCTGTAAAGTCTCTTCTTCCCTTAAAGATGAAGATTGGTAATGTTAGAGAATAATAGAGAAGCTGTTTTCTGTAAGGTTTTCATATTACATTATTGAATTTTCTTAGCAATCAGATACCTTTCTTGTTTCTTTCACTTGTCCATGTTCACAGTTTTCTTTATTTGGGCCTTTTCTTTCAAAGAATGCTTTTAAACTTCCTAGATGGCCCTTAAAAAAATTAACATTTCCTTCAGCTTGGTTCCTGCTTACAGCAATAACAACTCAAATAAAATGCTTCTTAGGGTGAAGGGTGCTTTGAATGCTGCCCTTTTAAAGAAGCAGAACAATACAGGTGAGCTTCAGCCACTGCTAATGAGCAGCAGATGGTATTGCTTAACTGTTTGATTTAAAGTGTTTACTAAGTTACTGGTGGCTTGGCCAGCCAAGAATAGGCTAGGAAATAAGGTGTTTCTTTAACTGCTGGGCATCTTGGGAAACTGTCTGAGGAGGTTAACAACAACAAAGCCAAAACCACTTGCATACATAGCTCCCTTAAGAAAAAGAGCAAAAGGAAAGGGGGAAGGAAAGCTAAGGGGGAAGGTACCTTTTTCTTTGTTTGTTTTTGTTTTCTTCCTTTAAATATGTTTAAGCTGGTTTTGTTGGTTGGTTTTTTTTCCTCCTCTGAAGACAAGGTAGGTAGTCTTAGTATCTTGTATCTCAGGATTTTCTTTCATTCTCGTACATAAATGCATCTCAAAAGCACAGATACTCTTTTCTTTTGTGAGTTAGTAATAGCTGTATGGTTTATGACTGTTTCAGTCTGGTGGTTTTAGTTTTTTTCCCCTTTCTCTTTCTGTAAGGTTTTCACACTCTATGTAGTGTAATTTTTTCACCTTTAATGCTCAGTATGTTTTCTGAACTTTGGGTCATTTATTTTTTCCAGTATAATTCAGAAACACTCCCTTGAAATGGGATGCTTGGAGCTTTTTGGTTTGCGTTCTTTTTACCTCTTGTTAGTTATTACTTCACAAACCCAGAGAAATCCTGACTTCTCTCCAGGAGAGCTTTTAAAGGTGATCATGCCAGCACATGATCTGAGACTAAATCAAAGCATTTCAACCATTTCAAAGTAAAAGCAGGAATGTGACATAATAGGAAGGAGACCATGTGAAGTGGCATGCTAATAAATTGGCTACATCAAAAACCCAATCCTGTGCATTCAGGAAGGAGAGAAGAAACATAAAATATCAAAAACAGTTGTAGGAAAGAAGAACTTCAGAAAAGACCAGGAAGGGAAATGGCAGGGATGTGACCTAATAGAAAGGAACCTACTAAGGTTTGAAAACAGTCTCATGTGTGTGCAGAATATGGCACTGATTTTAATCCTTTAGAAGATGAAGTGCTAAATTTTGCTGCCTTTGCTAAAGTTTAACTCTGTAAATCTGAAATTAGCCCATAATGTGCTCAGATCTGAGGTTTTGGTTTGCTTCAATTTGAGATTTGAACTTCTGTAATGCTTCCAGCTGCTCAGACTTGGAGTTCTGTTTGGGATCCATCTGTAGTTACGACTTTATCCACTTGGTACTTTGAAGGTAACTTACTGTTACCATGTATATACAGCTACTCATTAGAAGTAAAAATACATAGTCTGCAATTCCCTGTAGTGCATTTGTAATTTAAACTCTTCTTCAGTCTATGCCCAATGAAATGCTTTTTCGAACTACATTTGTGCTGTTCTCTTAGTTTTGTATTAGCCTGTTCATAGACAGTACAGCTCCACTAGCAGGAGCACACACTGTTTTAGCACATAGGAATTAGCCTGGTTGCTTCAGTTGCTGTGAACTAAAAACTGTGTCTTTGCTGTGCTGAATTTCAGTCGCTTAGCTTCTGACAGCTTCATCTACAGGGGCTGGCTGGGGTGCATCTTCCCTGTGTTGTCTGTTATAGTAACTTCAAAAGTAATCATAATAAAACCACTATGTTATTAGATATACTATTTGTCTTCTGGCCTTCAGCTAATAAAGTGATTTTCTTTATCTTCCATTTAAGTGTACTTGACATAAAGAGGTTGCACAGCAAGTATTCTCCTCCTATTACTTATTCACTAAAGGTTCTTCTTCCTTACAAGTAAAATTACAGTGTAATTTTGTCATCAGCATACTCAGTGTATGCAGTTTGGTTTCTTAAGCATAACACCTGCGTATTCTTCGCTGCTTTTCATCTAAGGAAATAAAGTGTAATGTCCACTGTAAACAGGATGCAAATGTCTATTCATGGTGAATGTGCAGAAGGTACCTTTGAATTTTACCAATATTGAAGCAAGTGCATGTACTTCCTTTCTTTAGTCTGGAGGAATAGTGTGGATGCTGATGAGCTATAATGCATGGTTCTTATTTCTTTGCAGTAGCACTTCATGCAGTCCTGCCTGTCTTGCAAGGATTAATCAGCATATTTGATTAATGTCTGCTGCAAAATTAATTTTAAGCATTATCACCTGCTTTAAGATAGCAAGAAGTTTGGTGTCAATAATTCCTTTTGTCTTCTTTTGTTATTGTGGCAGTTGTTTACAATGGTTCTTTGCTTATTTATCTTCGTTAATGTGTACTGCAGAAAACTGCAATCCACTCCTTATTTCTGCTGCAAAGTAGTGCATCAGTACCAGTTTATGGCAAGAGAAAAATACTAGGTCAGTCCAGAGGATGACCACAGACTTCACTTGCATGAAGTTGTGTGACTTGTATTTGTCAGAACTGGTGCAGCCATACTTATAATCAGGTATGTTTCTTTCAGATGCATAGTTTGCACAAGTTACAATCTAGTCCAAACTTTCTTGCTAACTGAAAAAGATACTCCTTTGCCCTTCAAAAATAGAAATCTCTAGAGCATATTTAAAGGCAGCAAGAACCAGGCCTGCAAGTGATTTCTTCTCTCCCTGGCCCCCATCGTCTTCTCTCCACTGTAAATAACTTTCAATTGCCAAAATGTTATAGCAGATGAGGAGAGGGAGAAGTTTATAAAACAGCAGGAGAACAGGAATACAGAAGAAATGAGACTTTGATTTATATTTGTCCTGTACGCAGTGAAGAAAGGTAGGAGAAAATGTTAAATGTCTGTTTTCTCCATTAGATTTTTCTCTGTCAACTGGATTTTTATTGCCCATTGTGTACTATTGATCCTGTATTTTGTTCAAATGTAAAACAAGCACCTTTTGAATGCCACGGGTAGAATTGCATCTGAGGCATTCTGATGCTTACCTGAGTGTTTGTTTCCAGGCTTTGTGATGCTACCAGAATCCCTTAACGGAGGTTCATGTGCTGGAGTTCAGTTCGATGCATTTTCATCTTGATTAATTTTCGATGTGGAAAACTTTAAGCCAACTGCTGATAGGCTGCAAAATGAAAGTCCTTCCTCAATGCAGGAGGTTTCAGATGCTCACTTTCCAATGTGCAAACTGATCAACTTGAACTGCTTTTCACCTCTCGTGTTCTGCTTGCTGCTGAAAACTTTCCCAGGGTCACAGAGGAAAACAATGCTTTGCCCTGTTTGTCAAAGCAAATGTACTGCTGAACTTCTGCTTGGAAGCAGAAGGGAGCTCAGAGGTCCACAGCAAAAAAGCATTAGGTTAAAAGCAGGTTCAAGTTCCAGGCACTCTGAGACTACCATAAATAATGGTCCTTAGGGAGTAATGAAATTTAAGAAGATAATTAATTGACAGTATCTTGTTGATACTGTTGAAACATGCATTCACCACCAAGATACATTTCTTCTGTTTAAACGGAAGCACTAGCCCCTGATACGATGTTGTGTTACAAACTGTGTCCCAAAAGAGGTTTAAAATAAATTGGGGACTCGTAGGACTTGAGCAAGCACGAAACTACCTCTTCAGACCCTGTGTGGCTTTAATATGGATCAGTACTGGACCTAAAATACAGCAGGTGTGTTGATGTCAATAGCCTCACAAGCAGTGACCTTTTGAGAATGTCAGCATAGCAAAGCTCCTTTGTAACATTCCTCTTCTAGGTAAGACTTGTGTCATGAGTTAACATTGCTGTGCTTGTAAAAAGTGCCTCTTTAGATACAAAGCTTTGCACTGTTAGCAGTTAAATGATCAACATTCTGAACTTACAAATGCATGAATTGATCAGCTTCAAATGAATGTAAATGAAGTTTTTTCTCACTAATATGCACTGCCTTGGCTCCAGCCCTGTAAACACGTATGCTCCTGTTCTGTCTTGTAGTTCCATAAACGTCAGTGGATATGACTTAAAAAAGCTAGGTCAATACAGAATTGCTTACTTGATTAGAGTCCTAGTGTATTCGCCAAGCTACACAGATCAGGGTTGACGAAAACCAATAAAAGTCAAAGCATTTTCTCATAATAAAAGCCCCATCATTGTATACTGATATGTCAGTATAGACACTTAGTTCAGAGGGATAAATATGTGTCAGAATTTGCATTAATAGTAAACCAGGAAATTGAAAGAATTGGGAAGCTAAATAATGTTGGATCTCTTACCAAACAAAATAAAACATGGATGGTATTGAAGTGTAGAAAAGAGCTGAAGTGTGAGACACATCAGAAGGCTCTAAGTGGAAGTGGCTTTTGTGGCCTGAACTTGAGTTTTATGTAAACAGCAGTCTGTCATCTGCCTCACAGAAATGCAAAGCTTACAATAACTTGGCACAGTTACAGGTTCTCCTCTACAGGGCCTAGTTTTGATAGAGCTCAGACACTAAAGACTTGGTTTGGGGTTTTTATTGTATCCAAAGAGAATGATTGTCCTGTTGAGAGTTAAGGTTTCATCGAGGCTTGTTCAAAGCAATAAAAGTTCTTGAATTGATTTTCACTGCATCAGATTTCCATGACTTTGAACCAAGGCTGAGAACTGTTTTATTGGAATGCGTAAGAGGGAAAGTGTTGTTAAATGATTCTACTTTCACTCTCGCAACTGCAGATTCCAGGGGGATTGGGTGGAATACACAGAGAGAAGAATGCAGGAAACTCTGAACAGTCGTGGTTGATTGGGGTTGATTGGGTTAAAACCTTCCGGAATCATGGAAAATGATTCTGAAGTCAATAAAATCCTGATGGAAGGATGATTAATTTAAAGTACAATAAACAGACTCCTTGTCATGTAGTTGGCTTTGTAGCAAATATGTATTTTCTCAGTGGAATTATATCAACATCCATTTTTCTTTCATTTCTGGACATTGTTTTCAATTTGGTGCTGAGAAGAGGGAGGCTTCGCAAGCTTTTAGAAACCCCTGACTTGTTCCTATTGCAACTTGCGTGTTCAGGAATTGGCTTTGTGTCAGCACATCACCTGTTAGTTGTTAAGAGTTTAGTTTCAAAGCTATGATTTCATCTCCCTGAAGAGAAGATGGACAGAGGGATTCAGTGCAACAGCAGGGTTTTAGCTGGAGATGTAAACCAAAACCAGAAAAAAAGCATTTTGGGGGTGAACTCGAACCAGATTCAATTGAGTATTTACATTTATAAAGTGTTACAGCCTGGAATGCAGGGTAAGCTAAAGGCCTTGTCATTGAGGCTTTAATGGAGTTTTCTTCAGTAATGACCAGTAATATTTTGTTTGAAAATGAGGATAAATGAACTAGAATGGGGGAAGAAGGCATTTGCCTTTGTTTCCATCCAGGTCTGCGGTTGCTACTGTTCCTGCTTTGTTTGGGTCTAATAGTAATTTGTTTCATTTTACCCTTGTATGGAGTTCTTGTTCCAAACTGCACCAAGTGTTGTGAAATACCAAAGCAACGGTATTCAAAGCAGAGTCATACCACTGCAAAACAGGGAAGTGCAAATAATGAGATTGGGAGCTTGGGAGGATGTCCAAGGCATGACCAGAGTCTCCGCAAGTAAAGAATGAGGAACTTGCCCTCAAAACTTGCTTCAGGATGAGGTTTCTGTGGAGACTTTTGGCTGTGTTTGAGTCGGAAATGCCTTGAGAATAGCTTTTCCTGTGGTCTTATCTCAGGCTGAAGTACAAAGATTCACCACCTGCTTTAAAATCTTTAACTGAGCTTTAAAAAACTCAGCACAAGAAAAGCAGTTCTGGTTCAAGTGCTGAGACCAGGCTTAGAGCAGCTTTCACTACCCATAGCCATATGTCTAGTTCTGTATATTACAAAGGATATTTTCAAGTGATATGAGAAGTGCCTTTAAGTTAAATTTTAAGAGAAAATTTCTTAACTTTTAAGGCTTTCTCTTCCCACTTTAATCTTCCACTTAATGATGACTGAAAAGAAAAAGATTAATCATAGCTACATCTTTTAAATCACATTGATGTGTTCACCTTAGAGTCAGATTTCTAAGGCTACACAGAAGATGTCCATACATGAATATAGCCCATGCTGACATGGCATTCTTAATCAATTTTTTCCTTTCCTAATCATGTACTTCTCCCAGCTTTTTCACTGGATGGTTTCATATCTGCAGTTAAAGCTATACATGTTCTGCTTTTTTTGGTTCAAACTATTGAAGAGCACAAAAAAAGTCACTTGTGCAAATATGAAGAGTATCTCTTCATATTAACCTAAGATTTCAGTATGTAGTACTTGAAAATTATACCTGCAAAAACTTATAATATTGAATAACTTGTATATTTTCCTCATTTAAAAAAAAATAGGGATATTGGTGTTCAGTTCTTCTGTAAAGTGTGTCTCAGAGCTGCCTTTCGCCTGAGTGGTGGTGCTGTGATTATTCTCTAGGGGGGAAATGCCTTGAGTCAATATATGAAAGGAATGGAATAGACATTATGCAACTTCCATCCTTTTTGTGAGGCCTCATTTTTGTAAACTGTTCTTGTTTTGGTCTTCTGGCTGGATAAGTACAAGCTGAGTGAATCCTGATGTCATGGAAGCTCTTAAAACTTGCTTTTGCCTCAACTCTTACAAGCAAAGCTTTTTCTCTTGATCGTGTTCAGTTGCAGGAGTTGATACTTTCTTTCATGTTTGTTATTTTGCCACTGTTGAAAGATTACCATTAATGAAATAGAACTCCTCAATGACTCAACCTTTGTACCTGGTGGAATGGCACTTCCAAAGATAGGTCTGACCTAAGAATTGAGATCCGATCTCAATTCTAAATACCTTTTCCCACCTACTACTTTTTCCAGCTCCACACCTAAATCCAGAGTGATTATTCTGGCAATTTGAATCAGCTCCCTTACAGAGAGAGAGAGATTTGAATCTAATTTAAAAGTGGTTCAAAACATGAATGAGACACCATTTAAATCTTCAGAATTCAAGGAGTGTAAGAGCAAAGCTGGCTGCAAGCAAAGTACAGGCAAGTAGTCCAGACCTGATTCAGACCCGGAAAGTCTCCATTTCTAGCATCTGTAAGTGCTCGGATCTGTTGGGTTTGGATGGGGTTTGTCTCTGTCAGTGCTAAATCAAAATTTGTTACCTGTGTTGGCTTCAGCTCAAATACCTCCTGATCCTTTGCTTTTAAAGAGGTGAGAGCCCCCCTTTGACCAGCCTTGTGTGCACAGC
>JANHGB010044870.1:0-16340 GCA_026283785.1 Coracopsis vasa
CCATCAATACAAATTTACCTTTTCTATCTTCCCTCCATAGTCAGACAAATTCCCCCTTATTCTGCTTCTGTAGTCTACCATAACAAGCAGCAAAACACCTGAATAACCCCAAATAACCCCAAATAACCCTAAATAACCCCCTCCTGCAGCCCTAAGCTGGGGTTCGTGGCTCCTGCATTGATCCTCTTGTTCTAGGAGGCATCTAACACAAGGGGAGGGTGAAAGGGGGGTCTCTGATGGGGTTAGCAGGCAGCAGGACCAAAGCCTGGCGAGAAGAACCCGCTTGGGATGCTCTCCAGAGCAGCAGAGGCTCCTCAGGGATGCTGCAGGAGGTTGGAGCTCAGGAGATGCCTCTTAGTGCAGGCAGAAGGGCCAGGGTGAAGCCGTGTGGCTCATCCCATCCCGCTGCTTCCCTAGGGAAAGGTCCCCTTCACCTTTCCCAGTGCACACAAACCATTGTGGATGCCCTCAATCCAACCTCCTGTTCCACGCTGGGCTTGCACCAGTCCTAGCTCATCCTGTGGGATGCCCTGACCATAAAGAGCTTGATGGTGAATCTAAGCCACGTTTATTCCCTTTCTAGCATTCCCTGATGCTGTGCTATGGTTCTGTTCCCATCTATGGTCACTTGGTGCCACTGTTCCTCCATGCTTCTCCCCAGGAGCAAAGCAGCCGGTGTGAGCTTGGGGTAGAGCAGGGAATAAACCAACGCAGGGCAATCCAAAGAGCAGGAAGTTTGGGAAGATAAAGCAGGATTGGCACAAACCCCATGGGAACAGGGTTTTCCTGCAGTGAGATCCTTTCTTCATGCTATGGAGAGGTAGAGGGGTGCTGGTCCTACAGGTAACGTACTTGGCCATGGGAGCACGAGCACTAGGGCTCCATGCACTGGTTTGGGTCCCTGAGGACATCATGGTGTGGATCATTAGGGCCTATGAATGCCTTCAAGGCCATTGCCACTGTGGTGGGGTTAAAAGGAGCCTCAGGTGGCACCTCCTGAGCCTCTAAGCATGAGATGAGCACCCACAAGCAATGTGCCACCACCTTCTGCCTTCACACCTGCAGCACAGGGACCTCACTGGGCTGTTCCTTTGGTCCAGATGAAGGTGTTGTCCCTAAAGCTTGTTGGAGAGGTCCCCTCTGACCTGCTCCGTGTGGTGTGTGTTAAAGAACAAGGCTCAGGAGCTTTGGATGTGCTTTATGTACTTTGAGGATGTCAACACAGCTCCCTTCATCAGGCAGACGAGCACCGTCTCATATCAGCGCGTGAAGCTGAACTTGCAATCAAATCATTGTTATAATTACATGCTTAATATTAGCAGATGCTTTTTGGCATCTCGCCTGGGTAATGTTAGAGCTGAACAAAGAGAAACGCCACACGGGGATGAATAAACATGAGCAGTGTCTGCAGCAGGGAGGAGGATGGAGCAGGTCGCGACGGTCCCAGGGTCAGGCTTGGTTCCACCATTGGAACATCCAGGCACCTACAGGAGAACTGGGAATCCTCAACAGCAGCTTCTAAAGGACAAGACTATGATTTGCCAGCTCCAGTTCAGTGGGAAGGGGAATGGTCTCCCCACAGCACCCCCCCTCCAAGCTGCAGCCTGGGCTTCATCTGGTTCCTCTTGTGCTGTGGATGGGAGATGACATTGTTCTGCTGCTTCCTAAAGACACGACTTGAGCCTGTCAAAGGGTTTGTAGAGCTTGAACATCAGCTTCAGCATCTGCAGGCACCGAGCTGTGCAATGCCCCTGCAAGGGTTCCTTTTCATTTGGAGCCATAGAGCTCTGTGTATAAACCCATTTGCCCTGCCAGCGCTGCTCCGCTGTGGAGCTTCTCATTGACAGCTGAGCTTCCCAAACAGCAACTCATATCTGAGCTTATTAATAGCTGCTGCTGCCAAATTCGCCTTCTCCTGGCTTGGAGAAGACACGAATCTTGCTTCTCTTGCATGGTTTGTGCCTTGCAGTTCCCCTCGACCACCCTCAGAAAGCGTTGTGACAACTTGAATCATCTCTGAGCAGCCTGTAAATCTGGTACTAATTGTTAGGAGCTCCCTGTCTCAGGGAGTTAGAGAGATCCATGGACAAGCAAAGCATTGACCGCTCATCAAGGCATCAGCTGAGGATGCAGCACATCCAGCCCAGTGGGGCTGCCCCTATAGCTCAATGAGGACCAAACCAGGGCAGTTATTAACAGTGATTCCTGCAAGCCCCGATGCCTGCTGCCCTCCAAGCCCTGCTTCCAACCCAATATATGCTCCTTGTGTGCAAACCCCAGGAGCTCGGGGGCAGAGAGGAGGGGGAAGGCGTGTTCTGGATGTGATAATCAAGCCCTGGTGGCAGCTCCATTCATCACGGGGCAGGCTGGAGCGCTGCGATCCGGGGAACATTCCCCCTTGTCACTGCTTTGCTTTTTCCTCCCGGTGACAAATCTCCAGCGAGATTCCCGGCGACGGCTTCCTTTGCATTCCCAGCACACGCTCAGCCAGTAAATAATTGAGCACCCACCATTGCCTTTGCCGTGCCCACCAGCCCCAGCTCAGTGTGCTCTCCACAGCAAATATTTAGTGACCAATCCCCCTAAGGATAATCTTCATTTGGAGGAGAAGCACTTCTCCTCGCTCTTGGATCTGCTTTTCCCTGGCACCCATCCTGCCTCCGCCAGCTCTGCTCAGGGAAGGTGCTGTACCAGGAGCTAATTGTGGAGGATCAGAGAAACAGCTCAATTAGCTGCAGTTAATGCTTCTGATTAGCATTTTGCTGGAGCTGGTGGAGGTTTTGAGCTGAAACAGATAAACAAGCTCCAACAAAACCAGAGACAAAGGGAGAAGGGCAGGAAAAGCAGAGGACAGCCCATGAGCAGCAGACACGGGTGGTGGCAGCGCAGAGCTCAGGGTATGGATGCAACATCTGGACTCTGGGAGCTTCAGCATCTGGGCAGGAGCACATCTGGGTCATGGAGCCCAGCTGGAGCCTGCTATTGTGATGGAGCAGGTCCTAACGCCACATCAGGTGTCCAACAGGACATAAGCTTGGAGGACCTTTGCCAAGCCCTTAATGATGGCATTAAGGCAAAATAACGTCCTTCTGCCACCTCGAAATCCTTTGTTCAGTAAATGAGGGAGCAGCTGTGAGGGAAGGAATGAGATCCCGAATCCCATCTGTGGCCTAGGAGATGGGGCAAGAGGAGGCACCACAGGACCAAACCCAGGCCCTTCTGGGACTGTGACTGTTGCTGTCAGGCCAAGCAAGTCCTGAGCTCAGGCCCATGGAGCGTTTCCAGTTTTCCCACTGTGGCAAAGCCTTAGGAGGTTGTGGCATTCCCACAGTGAGCCTGAGCTTTGGCACTGGGATCATGGGGATGGGGGGGGTCAGATGTGTCTGTTTTCACCTTGGCACTAGAATCCCCTTGGATCCAGCCCCCGTTTCTCCCCTGTGCCTGGAGCTAAAGCAAATCTCAGCTCCACCAGTGGGGACTCCCACGATGCGCGGGCGAGCAGCAGATGAGGAAGGGAGATGGATGCACGTGTCTCTGGCTGGCAGCAGCTCTGAAATGGGTTCACACCAGGCTGTGCCTAATCCCGGAGCATGTGCACACAACAGATTCCCACCTGATTAAAGATAATAACCTATATTAACCCTTGGGTTCCCTCTGCACCCACAGGCATCAGCCAATACAAGATATAACAGCTTGATATCAGGCTCTCAGCATCGCTGAGCTGAGCCAAGACAGAAACAGCCTTTTCTGCCACATCCCTTTGACTCTAATCCCGTGTGCTTAATCCACATTGGGACCATGGGAGGTCCTACACAAGGCATGAAGCATGGAGGGACCGATGGGAATCTCAGAGACTAAATCAGGGCAGAATGAGTGAACTCCAATAAGATCACTAAAAGGAGGCAACCAGTTAAACCTGCCCCACATGCCAGAGGCTCAGTCTTGAGGTGGTTGATGGCTGCTCCATCTCCTGGGGAATGAATCTCCTGCAAGGCAAAGGGCTCTTGTCACTGAGTGATGCAGAACCGTGCTGCCTGGCAGGGCACTGCAAGAGCTTGAGCAGAAATGATGGGCATGAGGTTTCTGATGGGGATTTGCTCTCCAAAGCATGAACATCAAAATCCAAACAAATCCAACTGCTCTGCACATCGCTCCAGAGAGGACCAGGACCAAGGAGGAATTTTGCAGTTATGAGGATGCAGGGAGAGCATCAGTCAGCTGGAACATAGCAAGGGACGTCTCAAGCAAAGGCCAGCCCCATATCCTTATTGTGCCTTGCACAGATTCCATCAGAGCTGAGCAGAGCAGGGCAAAGCAGCAGCAGGGAACTGAGAAACCCCATCATAATGGGCAAATCAGGCAGTGCTTTGATCAGTTCTAACAGGGGAGAGCCAAGTGGCTTCAGAGGGCTCACAGTTATAACAACATCACCAGTGGGAAGGTTATTATGGGCAGAAAGGGTTGACTGGGCCAGGCAGCTTGGCCTGGGATGAAGTGGAGACTAAACACACATCCAGCTGCACGTGCTGGATCCGGAATGATCTCCCACTGGAGCAAGGACCGTTTTCCCAGGAGCAATGGAGCTGTTTCTGCCTGAGATGATCCACAGTGTGTAATGGCAATGCCATGGGAGCAGCTCCTGGTGCCACCTGAAGCCACCCCTACAGCTCTCCCCCTATCACATTGGGCTCCTTCATTACTCCATACAATTCTATGGCTCATTTTATCCCTGTGGTCCTGTGTTTAACCCATGATGTCTCTGCAGCACCCAGCTCATCCCCAGTGCTGGAAATCAGGAATTTGGCTCTGACAACAGGGTCATTTTCCTGCATTTATCTCTTTTTCCCTGGAGTTTCCCATTCTGCTTCCAGAGCCCAGATGCCCCAGGAGCAGCAGCATCCATCAGTGCCTGGATAAAGCCACCTAAAAACCTTGTGGAGAGCATCAGCCACTCACCCCCCAGCATTTAGCACAAGCTGAATACCCTCAGGATACCCACACCAACGTTCCTCACTGCTGGAATCGCCCGAGCAATGGAAAGTCCCTTGCACAGAGGCCTGATGTGACAGGCTTGAGCCGATAAGCGACTGCTTTCTTCTTCTCTTGCACTTGGAGATTGTCACCTAAGGAACACGATAGCAAGGCAGCCTTGATAACAGCACAGGCAGCCCTGAAGACCAGGGGGGGATGTCCAGGCTGGAACATGCTGCAATTTCTCTTCCCAGGCTGAGACATCCCAGATAAAGCCCTTATCTGGCCTTTTCTCCCATCAATGCAGGGCTTCAGGCTCATCCTCAGAGCGCAGCTGGGGAGAGCTTGAACACATCATTCACTAAGCCAGAAGCTGCATTTACCAGCCAAGGGTGAGCTGAGGGGGGGTTCATGTTCTCACTGATGGGTTTCAGCTCCATCAGCCCCAGTTTGAGCCTGGGGCTGCTGCAAAGGGGCACCCATCAAGGCAAGGTGCAAGTGCCCTGGGTGCTCCCCTGGCTGCTGGGGGGAGCGGGGAGCCCTCAAACATCACATTGCCATTGCCCCCTTCCCACCCCATCACCTCCAAGTGTCTTCACAAACCATGCGGCCCCTTTTCTGCCTGGCTTTGAGCAGGAGAGGGCAGCAAAACGCTCCTTTTGAAGGCAGGGCAAGCAGGCAGCATAGGATGGGTTAGAAGGGACCTTCAGATCAGCTCCTTGCAACCTCCAAGCATGAAGTGTCCATCTGGGAGTGTTCTGCTATGAAAAATGAAGCCAGAATCAATTTCTGTTGCTCCTAGGTTGCTTTCTGCAACCAGAATGTTTGGAGCACGTTCCCAATCCATGAATCCATGGATCCATGGATCTACTCCCCAAAGCTGGGCCTTTTAGAGGATGTGATGCAGATGATGCTCGTGTTTTGGGTGCCTGAAGGAGTCCACAGCTCCCAGCCTGGCAAATCCCAGTTCGCTGCTGGAAGTGCAGCCTTGTGTTTCCATCTCCACTGGTAAATGAGGGAGCGTCAGACATTCCTTGGCACAGGGACTCTCATCCTCACTACTACATCGCCTGGACAGCTTCCAGCATGGTTTAGGCCAGCCAGGTCTCTCTAAACTTCCAGGCACAGGAGAGGGACTGTTCCCAAGAGGCTTTGCTTGGGAATATCCTACTCTGGAGAGAGATTAATGGTGGGGATACCACCCCCACCTGAGTGGTCCCAGGCATGTTCCATGTTCTAACACAGATGTTCTCATCTCCCTGCATCCCAGTGCCCATCCCTGTGATTCCCGCTCTGCCTGGAGCCATCTCAGCGCCTCTTCCTGGAGGGAAGCAGAAGCTCTGCTGAGCCCTCATCACTGGGGCTCTCAAACCCACTGCTGAGACTCATCTACCCAAATCAGACAACCCCAAAGTGATGCCTCCAATGAGCTCAGCAGGTTTTGGTCCTGTTATAGCCAGGAATGAATCAGGCAGCAGATACCTGTCCCACCGCGAGCTGCCCATTGCTCTCCATCACCAAGGTTGGGCTCCTGAAATCCAAGCAGATGTCTCCCATTCCCTGCAGCCCCATCTCCCAGGAACACTGAGTGCTCACTGGGGAGTCTCAGGAGCAACCCATTGACCCCAAACCTGGCTTTTGGTTGCCCTCCCATCTGCCTCCCATCACACCCCTCGGAGCTGTGCTTAAAGCTCATTTCCTGCAGGCAGGCTATAAACTAAAGGCATTCACCCCCCCAAAAGCTCAACTCCAAGCACCACAAGCCCTTCCTGAGCTGCTGCAGCTCAAAATAGAGTTGCTTTGCACACACACAGGCTGCTCATGCCTTAAAAAACCCCTGCGCAGCCTTGCCTCTATTTGTATTTAGAGCTGAGAAAACACCGCTTCCCTCGCCCAAAGCCTGTGCAAATGCAGCCCCTGGTGATGGAGAAGCACAAAGGCAGCGCTGCCGGCACCTCGGCTCCATCCAACCCTCCACATTCCCACTGGGATCCCTGCAGCTGGCAGGATGCGGAGCCGAGCAGCATTAAAGGAGAGTTGTACCTGCCTTAGAGAGGCAGCACTCAGGGAGCAGCCCGGAGGTGAACTTCCACATCCAGGGAAAAGCCGCCCCGAGGCACATGGATGGTTGGAAGCTCGCTCCCGAAGCCATATCCCCTTTGCTTTGAGGCTGATTCCTGGATGCAAACCCCAATCAGCATCCCAGACCTGCAGCAGCCAGAGCTGAGGCCGCCCCAGGGCCCTGATGCTCGTAGGTACAAGCGAGCTCAGGGTTGTTGCTGTTGTCGTTTGCTGAGCTCGCTGCAAGCTGCTTTCCTCCTATCTTTGAGTGCTTATAATTAGCCCATGGGGTTTGCTGCTCCCCCCTTCTCCTTCCCCATGCCCTGACAGTTTGGGAGATGGCTCCATTTTAAATATATCCTGTGCTTTAAGGAAAGGAGCTCTTCTGCAGCTTGCTTTGATGCTCAGCGCGCTGGGGAGGGTGCCAGCAGCCAGGCTCTGCCTCAGCCGCTCTCTATAATAAAGGACAATTAGGTGGCAGCAAACATTTAACTATCAAATGTAATGGGGCTTCTGCCACTGCCTGGAGTTAAGCAGGTGCCTCAGACACAGCCTTCCTAGAAATCCAATGGGAAAAGTGCTCTGGAGCGAAGCCCAAGGAGCTGCTGAATCCATTTAGGCTCTGAATTAGGGGATAGGCTTCGCAATGCAGATTCATGGAGACCACACAGCTCATCCCATCGTGCCTGAATGGATGCTCCTGCCTGGACCACGTGTGGGATGTGCTCCTGAGGTGAGGGACCCCCAGTGGGGCTGCCCAAACCCACTGCTCTTCAACGGGGTGGCTGAGGCTGAGGTGTCTTCCCTTGGCCTGGTCATTGCTCACTGGCTCCCATTGGGCAAACACAGTGGGAACTGGCTCAGCCTGGTAGGAAACCCCAATTCCCAAGATCCCTGCACTTGTAAAGGGAGATCCTTTTGGCTTGATGTGGAAAGTGGGATCGAACCTGGTGGGCAAATCCCTGCATTCCTGTGGGAAAGCAGGAGTGTTGGATGTCCTCTGTGGGACATTCCCAGAGCTGACTTCCCAGTGATGGGAAAATTCCCAGCTTCCAGATGGAGAGAAGCAAAACTTCCCCAGAACCACGTGGTGCTTTCCCAGAGAAGGCTGACGCTGCTCCCAGGGATGAGCCAAGCAGGAAAACTGATGTATTCCAGGAAAACAAAGACACATCTGGATAAAATCCTGGAATGGGTTGGAAGGGACCTTAAAGATCCTCCAGTTCCATCCCCCGCCATGGGCACATGCCTGGATCCAAAGCAGGAAGGAGATGGACAGGACTCCTTGAGCTCCAGCATCGCCTTGCAGCACTGAAGGCAAGCGGGATTCTTCCCAAAGGCTTTACCAAGCACTAAGCAGGAATCCTCTGGTTAAAAGGGGAATTCTCCCATTCTCCACCCCTCTGCTCCCACTTGGATCAGTTACTCCACACTTGGGCTGGTCCAGCTCTGTGCTGTGCCTGGAATTCCGGCTGTTTTGATCTATCCCCTTTTTCCTTCATCATTTCAGGCACGAAGCGGGTGTTGGGACAGGAGGGATAAGGTCAGGCACCAATCCTGCTGCTGTGCCCTAGGTGCCAGACCTTTTCCAACATCAGCTCTTCATCACAAGTGGAATCACATGCAGATCCTGTGCCACGCAGAGGCAGAGCAAGGGGTTTGATTGCAGGATGTGTCATCTTGGGCTTTAACATCCCACTGTGGTGGGGAGCACTCCCTCATCCCTCCTATGGAGCGTGGCTGCTGCTTCCAATGCCTGAGCTTCAGCATTCCAAACCTCCTTCCCAGGCAGCTTCTCCTCACCCACCTCCTAGGGAAAACTAAAGCACAAGCCTCACAGGTGACCCCAAACCTTGATTTCTAGACCCAGGACCAAGTTGTCTGAGGCACTAAAGCCAAGATGGGCTCCTCGGTGCCGTGCATGCAGCCGGGTCTCTCCTCTCCCTCTGATCCCGATGCTGACAGCTCCCAGAGAGCAGCATTCCTTGGAGCGGGTGCACAAGGGACACTTGCTGGTGCCTGGGGCTCCACCAGCATTAATTCCACTTCCCAGGCTGCAATTGGCAGGGGAGCAACTGAATCTTCCCTCCAGCTCTAAAGTGCTCTCAAAGTGATCTCATTTATCACTGCGGCAGCAGCACCCGCAGCCATTCCCCTCCGCTCCCTCTGCCTCTGCAAGTGGATGAGGAGATGACTTCATGGTAGCAGAATGGGCCCAAGCTTTGTGCCCATTGGGTCCTCACCAGGTCTCGTGGTTGCACTCTCAGCCCTCTGTGTGCTGCTGAACCATGGGCAGCTCCAACAACCACAGCCTCTGGGATGAGCATCGTTAGAGGAGGCTTCTGTCTGCCCAGCGCTGGGGTTTGGTCTTCAAGGAGCGAACAGCACTGGTTGGTTGTGGTTCTTATGCCCTGGTGTGAGAGGAGCAGGGGATCTGCTTCTTCCCTTGGAGGGATGCAGGTTCACATGTAGAGTCCATTCTCAGCCCCTGAGAGCACCCACATCTCATAGGATGGGTCCATGGTCATGGACCCATCAGGAGGTCCATGGGTCCAGCCCAAGGATGCTGGAAGCCATCACTGTCCTCCTAACTAGGTAGGACATGTGGGGACCGGCTCAACCTAACATCAGTCCTCACTGGAGCAGATGTGCACATCTGGACCGGTGCTGGGGTCCTTTCACTCCACCTTGGCATGGCAGGACTCAACACTCTGTTGACTGGCACTGATGGGCAGGGCTCAGATGCCTCCAACTGCGCATGGAGACATCAATCCACCCTTTATGCTCCATCACCTTGAGCTGTGCAGCAACACCTACAAGTCCCCCATCCAGAGCTAATCCTAACTCAGTCATCAACCAGAGCTTTAGATTCATTCTGAGCTGTTTAAACCTCAGGTTCAGGCTTCAGGACTGGCTTTGGAGGGAACTCACAGCATAGACAACATGACCAGCGATGCACTGCACTTAGGACCTCATTTTGGGCAGCTACCAACAGCATCTTTCAATGAGAACCTGTGCCATCTTCTGCTAAGAGGACATCGTCTCACTTGTGTCTGGCTTTAGGAGAGACCCAAGGGCAGGAGAACACGTTGCTGCCTTCAGGGAAGCCAGAGGAACCTTTACCCCCCCTGCTCTTCATTCACCACCTCTGATACAACACCTTGGAGAGAAATGGCTTTTAGAGCAGTCTCTGACACACATGGAGCTCCCCCCAACAGCTTCTTGTGCCCTCGGGGCACAGAGGCCACAACTCCCGACCTCATTTCAACTCTGACAAGAAATAGATGGTGAAGGAGACACTGCTGCGATAAATCACTGCTGCGATAAATCACTGCTGCGATAAATCACTGCTGCGCGAGGTCTCGGTCGCCACCACCGATGATGCCCTCATCAGCGAGGTAAAGGAACAAGATCCAGCCAAAGGCAACAGCGTTTTACGAGGGCTTCTGGCTGCTTGTAACAAGGGGAAGCTGTCAGGGCCACTTCAGTGGCCTCAGCTCTGCTCTTCCCTTCGGATCCAGGACACCGACTGCAGCTGCTCCACAAACACAAGAAAGCTGGGATGCAGGGAAGTGCTGCTGAAGCCCCAGGAAACAGCCAGAGACAACGGCCAGAGGCATCCCATGACCCTGTTCCTGCAAGGAGTAATTGCAATGGGAAGTCCTTATGCATTAGGAGCACAAAGGGATGTATCCAGGGCCTGGCTGTGTACTCCAGCCCTAGAGAAGCTTCCCAAGTCACTCTTAAATCAGCCATTCCTCATGGGAGCAGTGAGGTTAGAGAGACACCCATGGGAAGGACTCAACTGCCTGTTTATAGGTGCTTAAAGCAGGCACCTGCATCTCACCCAGCACCCAAAGCCACCCTTCCTGTCACAGAGGTAACAGGTAGTGTCAGCCTAAAGCAGTAGCTAAAATAGCTGAGATGAATCCCAAATGAATTCCCATCCCCAATGTAATTTCAAGATGCAAAATGATAGCAAATGCGTTGCTTCCTTTAGGAGATGTTCTGTGAATGATTCCCCTCCTTGTTAAATGCCTGAATCAGATTTTGAGCTTGAAATTGCTTTAATCCCTGAGTCTTGATGCATCTCTGCCTGTTCTATGAACTATTCCTCCACTTGCAGCCTGTGCTGGGGACAAGAAGAGGGTATGTGAGCAAGTAACATCCCATCCTTTCCCTTTCCTTTACATGCCAAATCAGAGCCTCTGACTGGTTTGGGTTGGAAGGGACCTTAAAGCTCATCTTAAAGCTCTTTACTGAGCTGGTGGCTTCCAGGACCCCATGACAGAAGGGTTTGGGTTGGAAGCGACCTTCAAACATCATCTGGTGACATCTAGGGCCATCATCCACTTGATCAGGTCCCAGGCCTCATCCATAGCATCACAAAGGGAAAGGACCTTCAGGCAGGGATACCTCCCACTAAACCAGGTTGCTCAAATGACTTCTTTTGCCATCCTCCTCCAGCAGGATGATCCGAATGGAACCCCCAGGGCAGCTTTGGGGGCAGCAGATCCCGAGGTCACTGCAAGATGAGGGATCTCCAGTGCTCCCAGCAGGCTGAGGGAAGCTGCCTCCCTCCCAGGCCTGGTACTCCCGGCTCCTGTCAATGCCACAGAGAGGGATCCAGGAATGAAGGCTTTGGAGGAGAGACAGCAAGACATCAGAGCTTTGCGAAGCAGGTTGCCATGGAGACCAGCTCATTTAACCCAATAAGGGTCAGGCAACCCTTCGTGTTCCTGCTAATTTAATTAAAGAGGTGGGAAGCAGGAGCAAAATGCATTGGCACAGGTTTGACTCGGGGCTGCTGCTCCTCGGGCTGGGGGGGATCCACGCTGCCAGGCTTCAATTGGGCACCATGGAGCCATTTGTAACCACAAGCTGGTCCCTGGAGGGGAATGAATCGGGGAGGAAGGACCAGATGTGGAGGAGATGGCATCTGCAGAGCCCCTCATCCTGCCACAGGCACCTCTCCTGAGGATGGGGGAGCTTCCAGCTGCACTTGATGCTCTTCCTGATGGGCCTGAGCTGTTGGTAACGTGCCTTTATCTCCCTTCTGGATTTGAAGTGTGGATAAAGCAAGGCTGGCAAGGTAATTATTCCTCCCTGTCAAACACTGCTCTTGGTTTGCTGTCTGCAGACAGCTGGAGAGTGATGAATCCCTTTGTATTTGCAGCAGCCTTGGATTTGCTCCAGGGAAAGGTGCAAGCAGACAGAGAAGGTTTGCATTAACGTGCCCCATCGGCACAGCTTCCACTGCTGAGCAAGAGGAGAGCATCTCAGCACTGGAGACGCGCATCCGCTGTGTTCTGGGATGCAAACGCTTCCCCCCCAGCCAGGTGAGCTCTCACCACCTTTACACCATCACTAATGGGGGGGTTAAAGTCCTCCTCCCCCTGTACCCATCAGCTTGAGGCATAAACAGATCTGCAGCTTCACTCCAAGAGCAGCCCTGGACCACTGCACAGTGAGACATGATTCTAGGCAGAAAAGCCCATCCAGGACATCCCTCTCCCCATCCCTCAGCCCCAGGACCTGGGTTCATGCATAGCCTGGTCTTTGGGCAGCTCAGGACCTGTTTCTGCAGCAGGAAAAGCTCTTTCTTGGTCTTTTTCTGTTATAACACCCCCTCCTTTTTAGCTTTCCTGAACCTTCTCTCATTCACTGGCCCCTGCCTCCCTCTCCATCACTCCCTGGGAGTCCTTGAGCCTCAGCATTAGGCTGTGGTATTTATACAGCACAATAACTGTACATGGCACCCATCAAACAGGCAGGTCCATTTCCTGATGAGTGTCACAAAAACACTCCCTGCAAATGCAAGGTTCTCTTGGCCTGAGAGCCTGAACTGAGCTGAGGAGGAGGAGGAGACCGAAGGCTCCTTGCTCTATTTCCTCAACCCCTTAACATTGAAATGGGCAGAAGAAATCCCTGGCCTCAGATGAGCTTTTGATGTTGAATGGGCCCTGGAGCTCTTGGGGTTGATGCTGCTGCTTGTGCCAGGTTGGATGGGGCTTGGAGCATCCTGCTCTAGTGGAAGGTGTCCCTGCCCCTGGCTTTAGAAGAGCTTTAAGCTCCCTTCCAACCCAAACCATCCCAGGATTCCATGGAAAAGGCAACCAGGAGAATGGGGAGCTGCTTTTTGGGGTGGAAACTATTAAAACCCACCCTTTTGAAAGGGTTGAGCCTGAAGCACCCAGCCAAGGAGAGGGAGCTGGCATAAGAGAGGCCCAAAGCGGTTCCCTGTGCACCCGGCAAAGCACAGTAAGTTAATCAGTGGATTGGATCAGTTTAGAATCAGCCTTAGAGCATCTATTGAGTAAGGACAATCACTTGTCAGCATCTGATGAGTTTTCCAAAGGCTGCTTCCTCCCGGCACAGCTCCACTGTGAGGAACTGCCTGGAGGCATCCGTGCTTCCCCACAGGCGCTCGGGATGAGTTAACCCAAAGCCTTTTCCTCCTTCAAAGCCACTTTAAACCCTTCCCCAGGGTCTCAGGGACCTTTTCCACCCGCCTGACCCCGAAAGCACAACATTCCCAAAGGATTGCCGGGCTCTTTTCCCCTTGGCTCTGACAGAAGCCGCGGTTCGTGCCATCGGTGCGATGTTAATGCCACGCAGCATCGCAGAGGTGACACCATTACAGCAGCCCTGGGATTTGCCTGCAAGGAAGCACAATTGCTCACTTCTGTGCCGTGCCCAGGGTATCCTCAGAGGTTGAAACCATCAACCTCAATGCATTTACATCCTCTAAAGCACTTTTGGCCTGGGGATGCTGTGCTTTCCAAGCGGCAGGGATCAGGTGGTCTCCCATCGTGGCTCTGTTTGGTTTGTAGGAGGTGTGGAAAGCTCCAAGATCCCCCCCATGACCCTGGATTTAAGGGACACGGGCTCTTGCCCCGGGCAGGAAACCCACTTTTAATGTTCTTAAAAGGACATCATTGAATGATAACTGTGACCTAAAGAGGAGCAACCCTCAGAGGCTGGGTCCCCCAGGCTGGGTTTGCTCCTGCAGAGCTCCCCCAGGCACAGCAGGGTGGTTCAGGGGGTCCTCAGGGTGGTTTTCCCCCTTCTCCAAGGGTGGCATCCTGGAGCCTTTCCCCATTACTCACCTCTCCCGTTGGACACCAGCCTCATGCGGCTGTAAGAGGCACCTCTCCTGGAGAGCTTCAGTGAAGGCAATGGGGATGCAGGCACCCTTAGGAACTGATTTGGTTGCTAAGGGATGTTCACACAAAGCTCAACAAGGAAAACCGAATGTGGGAGGGAAGCCGGCCTCTGTTCCCATCCAGGTCACCCACCCATGGGACCAATGCACCCAAAGCCTGCCCACAGGTAGAGGAGATCCCCAGAACAGCATCCACATGGGCAGAGGCTGCAATTCCAAACAGGAAGAGCGGAGCAGACCTGGAGCTTCCTGCCCAAACCCTTTCCAACCCAAACCAGTTGATGCTTCTATGAATAGATCCAATACATGGAGCTCAGGTGGGGTCACAAGGATCATTCCCAGCTTCCACAGGTCTCATGCGGGCTGCGTAGGGAATACGCTTCCCAGCCACAGCCACAGCTCACTGCTCTCCCTGGTCGTGCAATGGGGCCAGAGCTGATGGCAGCACATACGTGACCCTCAAACCCTCTGTCCATCTGGATACCTGGCCCTGGGCCACCATCCAGCGGGAAAACTGCTCCTCCTGCTTGGGACTGAGCGGAGGTCCCTGTGTCCATGGTGCCATCTGCTGCAGTGTGAACGTGGGGCTGTGGTGGGTTTGAGCACTGCCAAAGCTGTTCCAGGGATGCAATCACATCCCTGCCCTGAGGCAGCAGCAGGGGCTGGAGGTGTGTGGGGATGCAGATGGGCTGGGGTGCGGTGGGGTCTTTATATTAAGCTCAGCTTAATTGAGGGGAGAAGTCCCCATCTGGTCCTTTACGTGCTCTGATGGAGGGGGGGGTTGGAGAAGTTCAACTCCACCAATCGCCTCCATGGAATCCTGGAATGGTTTGGGTTGGAAGAGACCTTAAAGCTCATCTAAAGCCATGGCAGGGACCCCTTCCACTAGAGCAGGTTGCTCCAAGCCCCTGTGTCCAACCTGGCCTTGAGCACTGCCAGGGATGGGGCAGCCACAGCTTCTCTTTGAGAAGTTATTTCCTTACCTCTGTTATCCACAAACATCTTCCTGCTGCTCTGAAAGTGCAGGAATCCCCACTGGAATGCCTGGCTCTCCTCCGCCGAGCCCACTAAGCCGACTGCTTCCATGTGGGAGTGAGCCCGTGCTGGTGCTTGTATTCCTGCTCTTCCTGCTAGAAGGAAGGAAAGAAATAATCCCCCTTAATTCCTGCAGGCAGACAAGTGCTTCCCAGAGCCATCAAGGTGTCCTGCTCAGCAGAGAATTCCAGAAGGGACAATGCCAAGTGGTGACACGCAGCCCCTGATGCATTTTTGAGGCCAAACTGCACTCTCTGAGCTGCCAGGCTGGAGACAGGGATGCTCCCTATGGAAAACCTTTGTCCTTTCTATAACCCTGTGCTTAAATTACACCCAGTTCCAATGCTCTGCTATGGGCAGGGACACCTTCCATTAGAGCAGGCTGCTCCGAGCCCCATCCAAATGGCCTTTTCCATCTCTGTTCCCTTGCAGGATCCTCTGTGAACAGACTTTGCCATGCTCCTGATGGAGCTGGAACACGGGGATGGGAACGGATGAGCAGCGTCTGTCGTCCCCAGGCTGCGGGCTAATAGGAAACCAGACAGTGTTTAACACATGGGAGAAGGAAGCGTGGGGAGCTCCGTGCAGCAGGATCACACACACACTGCTTTAGAGGGCAGAGGAATCAGCATTCACTGTACAACTGACCTGGATTGCGGATGGAACACCGCCGCTCCGAGGACACGGGAACAGGCGCGCTCCTGGGCGATGCACGATCCCGTAATCCTGTGTCCGTGCCAACGTGTGATGGGAATGGGGTCACACGTCAGGTCTGGTGGCTTTGCCAGGCAGCCAAGTCCTTTAGAAAGCAGCTTCAGAGGGAAGAAAGGAAACGGGATCCAAATGGCTGCTCATGGGGAGGAATTAGGAATTCAGTAGGGTTTAAGGGGAGAGTTTAGTGGTCCTGTGGAGTTCGTAACGATCCCGCCTCCTTCAATGGCAAGGATGGGAAAATGGCAAAAAGAGAGGGAAAATGGCAAAAAAAAAAAAAATAGGTGAAAATGGCAAAAAGAGAGGTGAAAATGGCAAAAAGAAAGGTGAAAATGGCAAAGAGAGAGGGGAAAATGGCAAAACGAGAGGGGAAAATGGCACAAAGAAAGGTGAAAAT